>CATIWR010364182.1:0-35539 GCA_949677035.1 Omphalea diandra
CACTATAAAAAGAAATAATTATTATGAAAGAGATAAATAATAAAGTTGAAAAAAATAATTAATGTTTGTTGATAATTGTAAAACGTCAAGTATTATGAAATAAAAATTTCTTTCTAAAATGATATTTATTTTGAAACAGAAAGACAATTTCTCACAAATAAATGATGATTGGTTTAAACCTAACTCATAAGAATACTTTAATTTCATTTGAATAACAAAAGTGAAAATATTGAATGATTTAATTTGTTTAACTTATTGAGTAATCCTTTTTTTCTCACCTAATTTTTATATTATTGTCTTAAATGTTTAATATTAGTCTATGAAGGGCTATAATTTTTTTCTTTTACATGAACAAATTCTTATTTACTTGCAAAATTTCTGGAACGACAATTCATATGAAATAAATAATCAATGACACTGCAAATAATAAATATCAAATATAAATAACCAAAAAAAAAAAAAACCACATAGTGACTAATAGCCTTTTTCTTATTTGTCCTACTCCTACAAATTTTTATGCTATGACCACTGATCTGCATTTATGACCTAGAAATTGACCCATCGCTTGCATTTTTCCGACTTGCTCATAGAGCAATAACAGAAGATGAGAATGGTCAACATCATTGCCATTGTTCCCAAAAAAAAATAAAAAATTCCACATCATTGATAAATTCTGGAAATGACTTACAAATTACGTTACAGTTGAGATACATATAGAAGAAAATGATGGATTGGATATCTTCAAGACAATGCTATAAACACATTTGGTACACCTTCAAAATGTTTTCCAACTCAGCTAAACTTTTCATATTTTAGATTTCCCCCCCCCCCCCCATTTTTAGCTCGGGTAGCTCACATGCATATTTTTTGTATTTCATAATTAATTATATTTTTCCTCTTTATATTGAATTTTTATGATAAAAAATATCTTTACAGTACATGTTAATTTCTATTATTAATATATTATTATGTATATTAATAATAAAAAAATTTGACATTAATGTTTAATTTTTGATATTAGGTATTGTTGCAAAAATCAATTATAAATTGCCTTACATGATGTGGATGGAGTCTTCCTGCAATGCAGCAAGGTGGAGTGATGATGGAGACTCTTGCACTGCAGCCAGCCATCACCTATTGTGTCTTTAAGCATTTGGAATTTTGGATAAAACCCACTACAAAAAATTATATTTCCTTTCCAAAATCTACATCTAAGAATATTTGCCTTTTTTACTGTATAGCATGCATTGATGTAAAATTATATTTTCCACAAGCATTAACCTTTTGTTTGATTAGAGACAAGTGAGGAGAAAAGAAAAAAAGAGAAATTATAATTATTTTCCTTATTTGGTTTGTCAATAATGAAAAAAAAAAGAAAAAAATGGAGAGAATTGAAGAGAAATTATAGTAATAAAATTTCTCTTTATTTTGAAGATAAATTGAGAGAAATGTAAGTTTAAAAAGGTACGATATATTAAATTATCAAAACACTCCTAATTTGTCTTTATATATTATTATTTAAATAAATTAAAAAATTGAATTTATATTTAATGAATTTAAATTTCTCTTATATAAATAAAATATTTCTTTTCTTTTTATTTATTTTGATTAATTTCTCTCATAATAAACATAAATTTCTTGTCTTTTCATTTATTTTGATTAATTTCTTTCGTACTAAACATAGGATAAAGGGAGGGCAGTAAGTAAAGAGGCAATAATGGCACCATCGTCCAACCATGGAATAGAATCTCTGCTTTCTTTTTTACTATCAATCTCCATTCCCAAGAGTCAGACCTCAATATTATTAGGTGTGAGAATTTTGATGGGTATTGGACAAGTAAAAAACTATTAGTAGGTAATCAACAAAACTACTTCTGTTGCTGTTGTTAGGTTAACTAACTGTAAATAGTAATTCATCCCCCCAAAGAAAAGAATAAATACTCTATCCTTGTATTTGAGAGGAAGAAAAATAAGAAAAAGTAAAATAAAAGTAGCAAATAAGAAAGAAAAAATATTTTTTCTTATTTGGAAAAGGAAGAAAAATAAAAAGGGAAAGCAAAAAAGACATTATTTTAGGTACTTTATTTTCTCTCCAAAATGGAGAGAAAATATAGGAGATTAAATAAATTTTTATAAAATTATAATTATATCCATAATTTTTTCGTTCTTTCTAATTTGTTTTAATAACTTTGTTTTCTTCAATAAAGAATAAAATTAGAAAATATATGAAATAATATTTTATTTTCCTTTCATATTTTGCTTTTCAAACAAGAAAAAATAAAATTATTTTTCTTTTTCTTCTTTTTATCCAAACATGAGAAAGGAAAATAAAGGAAGAAAAATAAAATTTATTTTTTCTCCTTATTTTCTTTCCTCCCTCCATAATTTTCCAAACATAATATAAGAATAAAATCACAAACTCCATGAATATAAAGCATAAGTAAATAGTTAAGTGGATTTTTTTTGTCTAATTAGTTTTTAATTTTATTAAAATTATAATTAAAATTGAGTGATTTGTACATTTAGACTAAATTGATCAATATATTATTTTAGTTAGTTTAATCAGTTAATTTAAGTTTAAATTATAATTAAATTTCAACAATACACTTTTTTAGCAATTTAATCCAATTTTAATTAAAGATACTCAAATTTCTTTTTTTATTTTTATGTGATGAAAATATATTTTTTAAATAAACAATTTCTATATGATTAATTGAAAAAAATTATTTATATTTTTAAAAATTAAAATTAAATAAAGAGAAATAAAAAGTCTAAAAGATTCCTAATAGAGTTATTACTAACGATATTTTTTCCTCTTATGCTGATTTGCTAATTGTTCTCATCACTATTGTAATTAATAATATTTTTCCTCTAATGTTGCTTTGCTAATCGTTCTCATCAGTATTATAATTAATAATTCAATAAAAAAAATAAAAGGATATGAGAGGCATGATAAATATTTTTAAAATAAAAAAAAATTATTGTGATGAGAAATAAAATAATAAATCAAAATAAAAATATCCCATCTAGATGTATCCTTTATATTATTTTGATTTTCGACTTTGATTAAAAATATCATTAAAAAGTTGAGGTTTTTTAGATGATTAAATCTTCTTCATATTAGCGAACGCAAAAAGCTATTTAATTTTCTTTTTTGTCTAAAGAAGTAGAAATACAAGTAAAAGGATGTGGGTATGTGACACGTGGAAATACACTTTGTAGACATGAAACGCTTGGGAGGAGAAGATTGGTGGGGTCAAGAGACAGATAGGGATGAGATTTGATCTGGCAGCGATTCTCGGGGGATCTATTCTACGGCCAACCAATCCAAGCCATGCCGCGTCATATAATAGTAGTAGGAACCAGCCCACTTTACTAGTTCATTAATAAATATATTTATTTTTTAAAAATTGATTTAAGTGACTTTCTTTATATTAAATTTATAAAAAAAATTATTTTTTTATAATCACTCAACCAATATTCGTCATACGAAATTTTCCTTTCAAATTGTTATTATTTAATCACACATATAATATATAAAGGCATGTGTAATGGCAAATAAATTGTTGAGCTTTTATAACTTTTTAATGATAAAACTTTTGAATTAATATTAGTTAATAAACTTTTCATCTTCAGTTTTCAATAGAAAAACCACTGTTATGTTATATACATATTTTTTTTTTGCACGTTTAGAAAAATTTTGATTTAAATTAGGTAAAATGATTAAATGTGAATAAATGTAATATAAAAAGTGACTATTTTTGTATTTAAATGTGTGTATTCAAAAGTCTCATAATTTGATCCTAAATGCTTTCTTTCATTTCAAGTATATTAATCTAATAAATATAGTCTTAAAAAATAATTCCTACATTCATATATGGTAAGTTCAGTTTAGAGTTAATTACTTTGAATTCCTAAAATTTACTATATTTAATTAAGTCGTCTCTTATACTTCAATATTATATTAAATCATTTGTCACATTTATTTTCATACATTAAAAAGCTATTATACCATTAAAAAAAAGACTATTTTTTATTAATAAAAAAGTATCGCGTCAAAAGTGAGTTTTGTATTTTATTGAGTTAACTACTTTAAAACCTATGGTATTTATCATATTAAACTAAATGATTCCTCATTTTTTAATATCATACTAAATCATCTTTCATATTTGCTCCGTTATGCTAAAAAAATCTTTTTGACATTCACGAAAAAATGGCCTTTAATATCAAAATAATTTTTTAATATAACAGAATAAACGTGAGAAATAACTTAATATAATATTGAAAAGTAAAATATTACTTAGTTACATATAATAATATCAGAGAGTTCATAGTAATTAATCATTAAGTTTGTGAAAATGAAAATTCATTTTATGTCATGAAGTGTGTACATCTAATAAAGCAAAAAGTTTTCTAGAAAATAATTATCAATAATGAAAGTTTAACATGTATTATTGGTTTTCAATAATTAAGTGATTGATTAGATCTTGTTTGTGATTCATTTTTCTAAAAGATAATTTGATATATAATTAAAGAAGGTTGAATAAATTAGAGCTGTAAATTAATCCAACTATATGAATTAGTTATTTCTTAATAACATAATTTTGTCTTAAAAAAATTGGCTTTATAATAAAATTTTTAATTTTTCCACATTTTCATGATAATATTTTTATAACTTAAAAAATTACAAGTTTTATCAAAAAATTGAACACAATAGTGATTATTTTATTAGTGGTTAAGATTTAAATGTGGAGCTTAAATCATTTTTGAGTCGCACTATGACCACGCCCAAATTGTTAAGCTCACCTCTTTCTTTATTTCGTTCTTTTTAAAATAATTTTTCTACAATGAGCAAATATCATAGAAAAAGTTGTAGTAAAAGTCCTCAAATGCAGAAATTACTTGTTTGCATATATATATATATATATATATATATATATATATTAAAAATCAATTGATGGTAAAATCAAGATATTAATTGAAAAGAATTTAAGCTTAATACATTGCCAGCTTTTTTTAATTAACATACATGTTCTTAAAAAAAATAGAAATATTGATAAGTATATAATTAAAGAATTAATTAGAAAGTAATTTTAATGATTTTAGTGGATATCGATTTCAAACTATGAATAATATTCCCCAAATTCTTCAAAAACATCGAAATTAAATATATAATTTGGTTGCTCAAAAATTAGTTTCTAGTTCCATCATTGCTTGTTGATTGATTATTGCTATTTGTTTCTCATTTATCCCTTTTCATAGAGTGACTTGATTTTTCTTTTATGATTTGATTTTATTTTTATATCAATTCAAAATTCATTAAAACAATAAATAAGATCAAATGATTAACATATATAATATGTATCCAATCAACAAATAAACTATGATTGTACTGATCAATTGATTAAAAGTAAAAGTTTTATGTCCAATTAAACAAAATAAATATTGAGGTCCCATTGCACATTTGGCACATGTTTTTAGCTGACTAATAAACTAAGAGCATGTTTAAATTGATAAATTTTACTACATTTATGGAGTTGAACAAATTCAACTTTTGACATGGAAAATGATAATAAAATTTATTGGATTCTCAGAAATACTCCACCATAAATTTTCACAATTTATCATTTAAAATTCCGAATATAAGGTATGAATACCATAATTTTTTCATAATTTCTCATTTAAGATTTTAAATAGGAGATGAAAAATATTTATATTGAGAAATATTTATATATCATCTACAGATTTAAGCTAAATTTATCATTTAACTTGAATAAATGATGACAAACTCTATAAATGGATAAAATTTCTCATTTAAAATTCCGAATATAAGGTATGAAAAATATTTATACCATAAGTTTTTCATAATTTTTCATTTAAGATTTTAAATAGGAGACGAAAAATATTTATATATCATCTATGGATTTAAGCTAAATTTATCATTTAACTTGAATAAATGATGAGAAAGTCTATAAATTGATAAAATTTCTCATTTAATGTTTGAGATGAGAGATGAAACTTCTTGCATTTTGATCAATGAGATTCATATTATTTTATTGTTTTCATTAAGTTGTTTAACATGAGAGCTATTATATAAAAAAAAGAACTTTCTTTTTTTTAGTAATTTTATCAATTTAATGAAAAGTTTAATCATAATAATGAATAAAAAAAAATCTTTATTTTCCATGACGTATTTAGATATATTTTGTTGATTTCAAATAAGTGTGTAACACCTTTGGTCTTGAAAGTTGATTCAATATAATCAATTCAATCGATAAAATGAAAATCTCCTCAAAACTTTTTTTTTTTTGTCAAATCCAATCAAAATCTAAAAATTTTAGTGAAAATCTAACATACCTGGTCAAAACTAGATTTTTCTTTTATTTAATTATTTAGTTTTTTATTTTAATTTATTTTTTAAAGTTATATCTATTAGTTTTCTTTTAAATGAAAATCCAAAATATTCAATTTATCAATAAATAATTTTTTAAATTTTAAATTATAGTGAATTTGCTAATACGAGTTGATTATTTTATCCATGTAATTTTAAATTTTAAGTAGAACATGACAATTTGCTCAAATTTTTTTATTTCTTTGAATTTTTTGTGAGCTAATATTTTATTTTATCGTTTATGAGATTGAACAATTTTATTAGTTTATGATATATTAAATTTCTGTTTTTAGAAACAATTATAAATTTTAAAAAAATTAATTAGATTTTAAGAAATATATATGATACTAAACATTTCCTAAACTAATTATAATTTTAATACAATCCATTGAATTCAACAAAAACTTAATAAATTTGTAATTTGTATTACCAAAACTACTAATTTTATACATTTATATTACATAATATATATTTACTTATAATTTTGATTAATTCATAGTTCAACTCTATTGAATTTCTAATTTCTGATTTTTTAACTCATTGAGTCGATGACCAAGTCATATTTTAAAATATGGATATCTATAAATATCAAGAGGATCAGTTAAATATACACTTAATATGACCTCTTTGTTACTTTAATATATGATTTGGCTGAATTAAATAGAATTAAAAATGTTGGGAAGAATTGATGTTAGATTTTGATTTTGTTTTTAGGGGAAATAATTAACGTTGGATAGCTACTTCCAAAACAAGTAATAAACATATTGTTCATCAAACAATTTCGTACTCAACCTACTAACAATCTCTTTTATATATATATATATAATGTTGATGTGATAAAATTTTTTTGAATTTAACTATATTTATGTTCCTGTAACAATTTATTGTTAAAACCCCATGTACATATACATGAAAATATGTACATAATTTTACAATAAATATAAAAATTAATCTTAATCTTTTATGTATCTTTCATTTATTATTTTAATTTAATATTCATTAATTTTTAAATTCATATACATGTATTGCAAGTATTTTATTAATCATTTACTCTTTTTTTTTCTTTTTTAACACATTTAAATTTATTCACTATTAGTTATTTAATACATTTTTATAGTTATATTATCTATTTCATTTTTGTTAAAAATATTTTACTAGTAATCTCAAATCAATAATTTATTAATATTTTAAAATTTTAATTGAAATATAAAATAAAAATACAGTATGCACAACGTGTGAGTTTTCGACTAATACTTAATAAACTCTGTATGCAGTTGCTTTCTCAAAATTATAAACTTCTCCATCCTGATTGACATTTTTCTTAATTTTAAATTAAGAGTTTAATTTGTGAATTTTATTGTAAAATTTTTTTATTGTTTTAGATAGTAAAAAAAATTATATTGATGAGATTTAAATTTATGGTCTGCTTTTAAATAGGCTTATCTTATTATTATATTAAGACATTATTTAAACAAATTCTTGATTTTATATCAACTTATAAAATTGAATCAGATATAAATATCTAATATAGTGTTTATTTCTGTTGAGCAAAAATTCAAATTTAAATAACCTACTTTAGCTCAAAAATAAAATGTATGTTATTTTTATATTCTAAATTTGGCTATTTTTATCAATTAGATACTACATTTGATTAATTTATATATGGTTAGGTCAAATTTGTTAATTATATATTGTCTATTTTTTGTCAGAAATTATCAAATTATTTTTCATGAAATTTTATTTTTATAAAAATTTTATTATTTTCTTTTAGACTAATTAAAGTTATATATATTTAATTTCTATATAAAATGCAACTTTTTTGGTAAAGTCATCAAATTAATTAAATGATATTGAAATCAAATCATCTTTTAAAATAACTAGTTATTGAAGTGCTGTTATTAAAATTCAATATACATTGTTCTACAAAATTTAAATAAAAAATATTAGAAATGCACATACAATAAGAAATAGCAAGAGAAGAAATAGCAAGAGAAGAGCAGTAAATAAATAGAAATATTTTAATATAAATTAAATTCATCAAATCAATGATAAATCAATCAATCAGGAAAGTTATTTATATAATTTTTTTTATTTTTTAATTAATTTATAATATTATATTTAAAATATATTGTATAAATTTCTCTAATTGAATAAATTATCGCTTTATTATGAGATGAACTAGAATTTCTCGAATCAATGAACCAAAAAAAGCAAAAGCAGAAAAGGGGGAGATGACTCTACCCTCAGCAATCCACTATTTATTATTTTTATTTAGAAAAATGAGTGATAATTTTATGTTGAAAAATATAAAATTTTGAGAAGGGAGAGAACTGAACGGAATGAAGGGAACGAAGGGAAGAGGAGAGACAAAGAACAAGAGAAGGAAAGAAAGAACAGAAGAGAAACATAACCAATAAAAAAAATAAATTTCAGATCCGTACTTTTCTTGTTTTTATTTTCCGATTCTCCTGTCTCGGAAAAATCTGTTATCTCCGTTTTTCCCGAGATTCTAACTGCTTTTGCCTTTATTTTTTCTCCGATGCGACCGTCTAAGTGTACCGCCTCGGATTCGGAGTTCTTGTGATAGACGGTGCGTTTTATTTTGGTTTCGGCTTCTCATTGGAGCTATAGCTATTCAAGTTACTCTTATCATATTCTTTTTTTTTTTTTTTTTACATTAATGGTGGGTAGTACGGCTAGTGTCGGGTGTCGGCATTGGTGAGTTTAATGCGTTGTCCAGGTTTGGGAGTTATTGCAGTTTCAGTGCAATGGTATCGTATAAACCAATAAATATGACAAGTGATGGTTTATGTACCCTCTCTAATGGTGTTATTAACGGTTTTTTTTTTGTTAACTGTTGCCACAGTGTATGAGTTTTAGCGCTCGTTATAAATTCTCTCTTTTGTAGTAGTGGTAGTAGCTTTTCGCAATTAATCAGCTGAATTCAAGAAACTCGTGGAAACTGGTGAACTAATTATGATGATATCATGAAGAGAGAAAGAGAGAGAGAGAGAGAAACGGGGTTCACGTTAAATAATTGCCCTTTTCCTTTTTCTTTGAAGATTTAGCTTATTTAGATCTGTTGATTTTTATCATATCATCTGCTTAACTTGATCAGAGCTACAGAGTGTGGTAAAATTTTTAACTTTCATCAGAATCTGGAGAATTTGTGTGTGTTTTTTGGTTTTGTATTGGTGAGTTTTGATTTAAACAAGTCATTTGCTTGTAATTCTTATTGGGTTTTATGTATTAATACCCACTTGTTTGGTTTTTGTTTCTGACAGGTTGGACCTTCATATATGTCTGTAGGGTTGCTGGGACTCTTCCTTTGAAAAATTAGGGTTTCCTTTCACATTTAATGGAAACGTCAGGTATATTGGTTGATCCTTGAAGTGTTAGTCACGCATTGCACAACGCAGGTGTTTTTAACTTCTTGTTGTCTTTATTGAAGGGCTAGAAGGTGTTGGAGTTGATGATGAGATCAGAGAAAGAAGATCTGATTTTGAGAACTCTGAAGATGAGAGAAGGAGGTCGACAATCGGCACTCTCAAGAAGAAGGCATTAAATGCTTCTAATAAGTTTACTCATTCTCTAAAGAAAAGAGGGAAAAGGAAAATTGATTATAGGGTTCCTTCAGTTTCCATTGAGGATGTCAGAGATGAGAAAGAGGAGAGCGCTGTATTCGAGCTGCGGCAAAAGCTTGCTGAAAGGCATTTGCTGCCTCCTAGGCATGATGACTATCATACTTTGTTAAGGTGCGATACAGCAAGAATACTTAATGAACTAGCGCAAGTAGTTTGCTTGGCATACAAATGCACCAAGATGCATTCGCTTATTAATATTATTATTTTACTCTTGTAGATTTTTGAAAGCTAGAGAGTTTAACATTGATAAAACAATCCAGATGTGGGAAGAAATGCTCGATTGGAGGAAAGAGTATGGAACAGACACCATATTAGAGGTTTGCAAATTAATTTATGCCACTTTGTTGCTCTTGATAGCATTTTATTTCTATATGTACCGAAATTTATTCCTTGTGAGAATTGCAATTTTCGTTAGTTACTTCTTTTTTCATTCAACTCTAGGAGTTTTCTGAACTGATACTGAATGCTCAGGATTTTGAGTTTGAAGAGCTGGAAGAAGTTTTGCAATATTACCCTCAGGGGTACCATGGAGTTGACAAGGAAGGCCGACCAGTTTATATTGAAAGGCTTGGGAAAGCTCATCCAAGTAGGCTGATGCGAATCACCACTATAGACCGATATTTGAAGTATCATGTCCAAGAGTTTGAGAGGGCTTTACTGGAGAAATTTCCTGCATGTTCAATTGCTGCAAGGAGAGAGAAATGTTCTACGACAACAATATTGGATGTTCAAGGCTTGGTATTTTTAACTTCAAACTATATAAGCCTCTCCAAATTGAATTTTGTCCCACTTTTAACTGTAGAATCGTCTCACAGAACTTTGCTATTGTTGTAGGGAATAAGAAATTTGCATTTATCTATAGCTACAATTTGTTCTGCCCCTTTCACACCTTTGAAAGTTAAATGAATTCTGAAATTTAGTTTTGTAAAATTCTGAAATCTACTTTCCTTCGGGAAGTAGTCTCATTTTAGAAGTTTCATGGATCATTCTGTATAGTTAATGGAGTTGGGAATTAGAGAATCAAGTGTATTAACATTTAATGAATTCTGAAATTTCATTTTCTTGCTTTGCACAAGAGTCTCATTTTAGAATTTTTATTGATCATTCTTGTGGACTAAATGGAGTTGGGAAAGATAAGAGAATCACGTGTATATATATATATACTTCTTGTTTATAATTCTTGTAACCTGATACAATGCAGAATTTGAACTGATCATTAATGTTACATTAATAACAGGGGATTAAGAATTTTACTCGGACTGCTGCAAATCTCTTGGCTGCAATGACAAGGATAGATAACAGTTACTACCCCGAGGTATTGCAGTGTTATAGAAAATGTCTCCTTTGCACCATTTAATGGATTTCTAAATGGTGACCATAATGCTGCAGACATTGCATCGGATGTATTTCGTTAATGCTGGCCCTGGCTTTAAGAAGATGCTTTGGCCTGCAGCTCAGAAATTTCTAGATGCGAAAACTATTGCAAAGATACAGGTAGGGGATGTGGTCATGGTCATGAGCACGAGCATATAGCTTCTAGTTTTCATTTTCTTCTATTCTCTTTATTAGCTATACATAAAATTTCTTAATTGCAGGTTCTGGAGCCCAAGTCCCTACACAAGCTACTGGAAGTTATTGACTCAAGGTTTTCTGCTTTCTATTAAATCTGACTCTTATTTCTCTTGCAACATTTATGAATTGTTTGTCCTTCTATCCTTTTCAGTCAGTTGCCAGATTTCTTGGGTGGTTCTTGCACTTGTTCTGCTGAAGGAGGTTGTCTTCGATCAAATAAAGGTCCATGGAATGATCCTGCGGTGATGAAGGTACCTACCCTATCATTACACCTGGTTTTATTAATTTACATGTTGAATTCCTCGAGTATTACATCAAACTTGTATTTGTAAATTAGCCAACGTTTTACTTTTTGTAGCATGTACATAATGCGGAGGCAACATTTGTGAGGCAAATCACCAGAGTGTCTAATAACCATCAGAAATTTGACTCCTATATTCAAATGTCCTCACAGAAGGCAAGTTTTGGTTTCATGATGAAAAACTATATTGATGTCAGTGGTATATCTTGTCTCTGGATATTTGATGTGTGCTTTGCTCTTCAGGGAAGAAGTGCTGGCACATCAGCAGCCGAATCAGGGTCTGATATTGATGATCCTTCTCCAATCGATCGGAGTTCTACATTTCCACGCTTGCCTCCTGTTCATGAGGAAGTAAGTTGTCACTTGTAACTTAAATTCATTGAAATAGTTGTGGGTGCTCAGACTGTGTGTGCATGTATTTGTTTTGATTTTGTAATGTATATTATGAAGGTCAGAACATCAGATCCAAATGCCTACTACAGTTGTGATGATAATTTTCCTCTTGCTGAGAAATCTCCTCAAAAAAACCTTGGAGGACATTCTGAAGACCAATCGCTTAAAACTAATGATTTGGGGAACTTCCCTGGCGACATAACATCAAATGTTGGAGGTATGTGTCATTGCTTTGTTAATGCAGATCAGTTCTTTTCTACAGCACATCTCAGATCCGAAAAATTTTGTGGCTACCAAGTGTGAAGACTGTCAGAATTTGATGTTTGGGCCTAACTTTTTCTTCTCTGGATTCTAAACCATATATTTGCTTAGTGTCGTATAGTTTTGCTATCTTTGGGACTTAGATCTTAAATTCATGTCTTGTTATCTCATTCCAGAAAGTCCCATAGTCCGATGGTTGGACATACTGAAGGAAAAGGTTGGGAAAAGGCATAATCTCTGTATGACAAGAATGTTGATGTCATTTGTTGTCAAAGTAGTTGCATTTTTCTGTAGTTTACGATTTGAATTTTGGAGAAGGCAAAACAACATTTATCCATCTAATCTTGTGGAAGATAATGCTGATAGTCATTCAGCATCTGTCAGAAATGTGAGTGAAGACTGTGTCCGTCCATGTATAGAGCGTCTGCAGAGCATCGAGAAAGTAGTTGAGGAACTTAACAACAAGCCTGCTGCAATCCCATTGGAAAAAGAGCAAATGCTCATGGAATCTCTGGAAAGGATCAGGTCCGTGGAGTTTGACCTCGAGGAAACAAAGAGGGTATGTCTTATTATAATTTTTTTTTTTATCAAGACTGTGGATGTTGGCAATGGTCTTGTTATCTATAGTTATACTGTTCTTGCAGGTACTGCATACTACAGTTGTAAAGCAACTTGAGATTGCTCAGTCACTAGACAATTTGCGGAAGTCTAGATGTCGTGTAAGTATCTGATATTTGGTTATATACATTGCAAAGTTTACCTCTGAACAGGATTATTTCAGTCTAGTTTTGTTTTCAAATATTATCGAGCAACATGGGAATGTGGCCCATGATAGTCTGGAGCAAGGTTACGCTATCCTGGTTTATCATTAGCATGATCTAAACCCTTCACTTCAGCACGTCTGACAGCCTTTTTAATAAGCCAGGCACCCTTGTATCGTTACGAAGTGTTGAGTTGCACCACAATACATTAAATTTGAGGCTTAGGTAGGTTTTATATTCTACAGATTTTCTTTTCCAAGGCATCATTATCATCACATCTGACTTAATTTCTTACTCCCTCCGTGTTTTAAAATATATGTCGTTAAGAGTTAGAATTTTTGTTTCAAAATATATGATGTTTTACAGATATCTATAAACTCTCTATTTTTTTATCAATTCTACCCTTATTTAAAGTATATACTCCTAATTGGTATGTACAATGATAATTAATGCTGGAGACAATGATTTTTGGGGTAATATAATATTTTCTTAATGTATTAAATACATTCTTTAATCACTGTGCAAATGCCTTAAATGACATATATTTGGAAACAGATGGAGTAATTGTTTTTCTTGGTCAATTTGATATTGATGAGGGCCCTTCTTGCAGCAAAGAAGATTGTTCTGTTGAGTACCTGAAGTTTAACAGAGAGACAAGAAGCTGTTGAAAGTGTTTTAAGAGGAGATTGATTTGCACGTATAGGAACCAGGAGGGGATCAATGACTACAGCCATACCTTGGAATAATCATGGGGTGGACGCCTGCTTTTTTTTTTCAGAGTAAGATGAGGTGGACACTACCCTTCACTCTTTTTGTTAATCATTGCCCCTTTACTCCTTCAATCTCCCTTTACAGTTGTCATAAAAGTTACAGTTTAGCTGAGCAGTTGGTCCTGATCTTAGCTTCGAAATAGTGTAGATTAATTTAATGGTTGATTTTCATCAAGTTTAGATGCTGAAAACTGGCTGACGAGGTGAGGACTACCCTTTGTTATTTGGAATCTTTGCTGAGTAACACCTGGAAGATTGAGGGTTCATGGAATTCTTTTAAAGTGTCGCAAACTTGTTCTCTCTCTCTCTCTCTTTCTCCTTTAGATTGGTAAAGGGGAAATGGAATCGGAGATTTGAGCATTTGCCTTCTGTACTTGGTGTAAATACTTTCAAAAGATGCAAAAAGAAGCCTCCCTCCTATCTGTAAATGCGCTTGCTTCTTCAAATCTAAAAAGGCCTTATGCATATATGGAAACAATTCCAGTGCTATTAGTTCATTTTATTCTTTACTATGATTTAGATCTACTTATTATGTGATATCTAAATATAATATGTCAGTTTGGTATGGTGCAAATAAGGGAAGGTAAAACTGTCTTCAATCCCTAATTTGGGAATTATGAAGCTGAAAATTTTGCATGGAGATGAGATCTTATGTTTTGTCAATTTTAGGTGAAATTTTATTTGTTCACAATAGATAATAGAAAAATAACCAAAATGTACAAAATTAAAATCAAATCACAATCTGTAAAATCAAACTGAAGATCAAACCAAAATCAAAATTAAGAAAAACAAAAATCTGCGAAAAAAAAATAATAAAAAAAAGAGGACAACGCCCTTTCCAACTCCATCCAAAATCAAAGTCAGTTTAGATTCTAAAAAATGACACTAAAAAAATTTTCGTTGTGCTTCATCTTGTACGACCAACAAGCATGCCATTATGACGTCCTTTTCCTCCTCCTCCTCCAAAAAAAAATAAAAGGGTCTTTGCTACCATCATTCTAGTGTCACCGTTGTCAACCATAATCCTATCCAAATATGCATCAGCACTTTCTTTCACGACGATCTTATTGATCCCAAACCAACAAAAAGAACCAAGAAAATCATAGCCTTTCCAAGCCATCATGACCCTTCAAAACTATGATAATCTTGGCAGAATTTGGCTCTGCATCCAACTCGATCCTCTCTCTTCTTCGAACTCTATTCAAATAAAATAGAATGACTCTAATAAAAGAGAAAATGACTTTTTGCGAAACCTGAGAATTGCACAAACGGAAACGAAACTAAGGAAGATATGATATGAGTTTAATTAGGTGGAAGAGATGGATCTGCTTTGTCAACTAGAAAGGAAATAAAATAAAAAAAATATGAATTTTAATTAGTTTTTTCTTTCTAGTAGGAAAAAATTTTTAATTTAAAATATTCTAACTTTAATACTCACTCCACTACAGCGGTGGGTAAAAAGTTAAAATAGGGGGCTTAACTGAATTGATTTTTCAATAAATTAGATTTGGATGTTCAAAGGGCCAAAATTAAACCTCACTCGTTGTGAAGCCATCCAGGAACTTACAGAGTCTCAAGCAATCCATTCAGCCCTTTCCACATACTATATACATCTCTACCCTGATTATGCAAAATATCCCCTACCACAAATTCATGGACCTTGCCATCTACTTCAATAAAACTAGACCCACAAGTTGTTTCCATTTCTTTATCCTTGATCGTCTTCCTTATCTTAGTAGCTTCTTCTTTCTCTCCTGCATTGGCGAACATAAGCCCCGCTAGTTTATACCTGTCTCCTGACATTGGCTCAAGCTCCATCAAGTGTCTAATTGCCCAAGTTCCTCTCTTCAAATCGTTGTGAGTCCTACAGGCACTAAGCAATGCACCCCATACAATTGAATTTGGCTGTTCTGGCATTGAAATGATGAACTCTTCTGCCTCTTCCAGTCGCCTGGCTCGGCTGAGGAGGTCTACCATGCATCCATAATGTTCAATGGATGGTCTTATCCCAAAATCCACTACCATTTGATTGAAATAGAGCTTTCCTTTTTCAACTAAACCTGCATGAGAGCAGGCTGATAATATGGCTACAAAGATTACTTCATTTGGATGAGTCCCATCAGCGAGCATCTCTTCAAACAGTCGAAAACATTTTCTTGCTTGTCCATAGATAGCAAAACCTGAAATTATAGTTCCCCAGGTAACAATGTCTCTTTGAGGCATCTTTCGGAAGAATTCATAGCCACATTGTATGTCACCGCACTTGGCATACATGTCAATGAGTGCAGTACTTAGCTTAGTGCTCATCTTAGCCCCAACTTTATCAATATATGTATGTATCCATCTCCCTTGATTTAGTGCACCTAGATGTGCACAGGCAGATAGCAAGCTCACCAGTGTTGATTCATTTGGCAGGGTTTGCAAAACAATCATATCTCGAAAGAGAGCTAATGCTGCTGCGTGCATACCGTTCTTTGTGTATCCCGTTATCATTGCACTCCAAGATGCAACATCTTTTGCTTCCATGTTATCAAACATTGCTCTTGCTTTGTCTACTAGACCCTCACTCATGTACCCAGAAATCATTGAGTTCTCAGCGAGGGTGTTTTCTTCTGCGAATTCTCCAAGAATGCATTCTGCATCATCTATGTTACCCGAGCTAGTATACATATGAATTAGGGAGCTATGGATATGGGTATCTGGTGCTATTCCAGCCTTAATTATCTGGCAATGTACTTGTTTACCTTCCGTGAGTGCTTTCAGCTGGGAGCATGCTTTAAGGACAAAGGTATAAGTGTAGTTGTCTGGTTTATGGCATCCAAGTAATAGTTCATTATACAGTAGCAAAGAATCATAAGGACACTTACCCAGCGTTAGGCCTCTCATCATGGTGTTATATACGAACACATCAGGATATCGTATCCTCTCAAAGATTGACAAGGCATAACAAATCTCAGACTTGGAAACATAGGACTCAAGTAGCCTCCTTGAACAGACAGGAAGGTTAAGTAGTCCTGAGACAACAAACTGGGCTTGTAATTGCCTGACTTCCTGCAAGTTTTGGCACATTTGAAGCTGTCTAATAGGAGCTGGAGCTGTAGTTGAAGCAGCAAAAGAGTACTTCAGTCTCTCCTTTGGAAGAGGCTGTGAAGTCATGGAAGAAGCCATACAGTTAATAATACTGGAGCAATTCTTTGAAGCAATAGAACAGCAAACCCACCGAACAGCGTGTTAAAAAATCAGAAATATCTTTCAACTTCTGGCAATGATATATACGTTCAATCATTTGTTCACAACCACACAAGCAATATCCAAGAAACTATGATATATGTATATATATATATTTGTTCACAACCACACAAGCAATATCCAAGAAACTATGATATATATATATATATATATAATGACAACTGCATACGTGGCCCGCATCACCAAATACAAGCCAAATTCGACACAAGCGACGGTGCAAATGCAAGATCTGCTCAACAAATAAAACTGGAGGAGCGCGTTAGTTGAAATTTTTAAGTAGTTGTAGGTCCAATTATGAATCATTTATCACTCAATACAACCAAGCTCCTATCCCTACTATTTCTGCGCAGCAAATTGCTAACCATGTACAATTAATTTTTCAGTGTCTGTCTAATAAATGATTTTGACTGTATAAGGTACTGTAGCTCTGCCATGGCTAAGAAACAATTATTGAAGAAGGAATACAATCAACACTTCAAGCCTTCAAAACAAGTGAACTAAACGCAGTAGGAAGCCTGATGTGAGCATCAGCACTAGGGATGGATCATGAATTATCTGACCCCCTTGATCATAAGCCACTTGTGATGGAGGTGTTGCAGGGCATTCAAGCCCCAATTTTCCGTCCCGGCATTCACTAGCAAAAAGACCAGGTGGGTATTTCCCGTAGAGGTTAATGTAGCTGAACATGGTTGTTGCGCAATCATTGGTCAAGTCATTCAAGACATCCGCATAAGGGCAAGCAAAGTCCTTGAAGGCTTTACAGCACCGACTAGGAGGATAATTGGGTCCTTTGCATTGGCTTGTGATGACTGTATAGTTCATAAATTCAAAGTTTTCTGGGCAAGCTGCAGATACATCACGGTAATAATTAAACATCAGAAAGCTACTTCAAATAGAAAAATACAGCATCTCAAAATCTGGTACAGAATAGGTACATTTGGCAATCAGTGATACATTATTAGTGTTTTCTTAAATATGTTTCTAGTCATAAAACAAAAATGCATGGGAAATCTGAAGACTCAAGTCATATTACTCTGCATTTTTTTCTTCTTTAAGGCTACTAGTGCAAAGGCAAATTTTTTCATCTAAATGAACAGATAGATAGAAAATATAGACAGAGATCAAAGATCAAGAAAGATAAGCAGCCATCTCTTACATATGTAGATGAGTGAGCTCTTACTGTGACAGTACAAAATCAAGACGAGATTGCTGGCCTGAATGAATAATCAATGACTGCAAAAACACAGATTACATTCTCAACCTAAATCAGATATCGCTATTTAACATTTCTTTTCTTTAATGATTTTACATTGACTTCTTCGAATATAGACTGTTCCGTGCACAAGGAAACCGTCAATAAAAAACATTAATAACACTATAGCATGAAGATTGGAGAAGAGATACCAGTCTTAAGGATTGTAGTCAACAATCTTTTACTTTCCTTAACTGGATTTGAACCCATCCAATTGACATTTTCCACGACAAAATTCCATAACTAAATTTTCTAGACGACCACCTGGTACATTCTTTCACAAAGAGCTTTCACAAAACTCATATTGGTTCGTAAAGAGAAGTTTAAATGAAATCAACAGGCATGTTATTATTTTTACATCAATTAGTAATAATTAAACTTCCTCTTGGGCCATATTACAACTAACCAACTTTAGGGGAGATGCACATCTCGAATTCAAATAATAAATTCCTCCTCTATCTAATTGAATGAAGTAAAAACCAAAATCACACTTATACTTTTTCGTAATAAATCAAAATTTTCATTACCAAAAACCAAATTGATGCCAGTGATTGAACCAGCTATGACGCTTATAAAAACATTTTAATAAATACCAAAAGCACAAAAGATTACCATGTGAGTAAAACAAACAAGAAAACAACTGCTCAAGATCAGGTAGCAACTGGCCAGATATGCCTATCTGTATGCTAATTGCTCTACAAGAATGGATGAACAAAACCCACAAAAGAAATCCAGAGATTATAGTTTGAAGCCATCCCTTGCACCTATTTTGATATCCATAACCAAAACATAATGGGCAAAGAATCTGAAGAAGATGAAGGGGGGAAAAAACCTTTCTTAGCCTGAAGCAGATTCCTGCTAGTAGAAGCATGGGTTGCAAAAACAGAATCTGGATTAAACCAACAACAGACATAAGATAAGACAAAAGGCAATAAACAATATCCAAGAAATTAAATCAACAGACAAAATCACAACCTAGTAGTATATATAAGCTTATATATGAACTCATTGAAGTCAAAATACCTGAAATAAAAGTGGAAGCAGACGAAGAAGAAGAACCCAAGAGAAACAACAAGAAGAGAATTGCAGAAGAATACTGCCTCAAATCCATCTTACTTTATCTTCTTCAAATCTGATCTTTCTCTAGTAAAAGAACAAATCTTGAAGCTTTAAAGATCTAGACAGAAGGAGTCACCAAACAAAAAAAAGAAAATTAAAAAAGACAGAACAACATCAAGTATGGGGATACTAACAGAGAAGTGGGTTACAGCAAATTACGCGAAAACTGGGGTCATAAGTCATACTCGCTTTGCCTTAAAAGAAATTGGCTGTCACAGCTGTTTCCGTCTACAAGATTCTTCCACTAAACTCATATTTAATTATCAATTGCCAAATTTATTACTCTGATGATTCGTGGTGGTGGGTCAGGCCAAGTCCTGCTGTACCTTTCATTTGACCCTTCCACGACAGCATTTTCGTCTCCAATGCGCGTGGGAGTTGGACACTTGATTCAAAAAATCAATTAAACTTTTAAATAATATAAATCAAATTGAACTCATTTGATTTAATCTAATTATAATTTAATTTTTTAAATAAAATATAAATATAAATAATAATTTATAATATATTTTAAAAAAAACTTAGTGTATATTTTTATGTATTTTAATATAAATTATAAATTTTAAATAAATTTTAATCATTTTAATTTGATTTAGTATAAATATAACTTATTCTAATTTTATTTTAAATATTTTAAATAAATTTAGTTTGATTTCAATCAAATTTTTTTATTAAACTAAACTAAAATCATTGAAATATTTTTTAAAAAAATTAAATTAAATCAAATTTATATTTAAATTAAATTAAATTAATTTGAACCGTTTTATAGCTACCACTACTTGGGATTGTATAAAGTAACTACTTTTTTGACTTTTGAGTGATTTTAAGTGTAATTATTTGATTTTTATCTCTTCCAAAAAAAAAAAAAAAAGTTGATTAGAATTCTATGTTATAGTTGTTTTTTTGAGAAACAATATTGACACTCTTTGAAGAAATTTTTGCATCCTGTCATTAAATTTTTAAAAATAAATTTAAAAATATATCGTCACAGTAAGTGTAAATTTTTTTAATCAAAATGATATATATATTTACATATTTAAATAAATAAATTAGTATTAATTAATATTAATATCCTTGTGAGTTAAAGATATTTAAAATTTAAATTTAAATTAAATTATTAATTCATAAATTTATCAAACTTTCTTATGAAATTATAAATATGAATTTATATAAATAAAAATTATTTAAAAATTAAAAATATTTATAATTTTTTAAAATAAGTGATTTTTTAAAAATTATTCCATATATGTCAGACTCTTCTTTCATGTTATTTGTTGAAATTAAAATTTATTTGATAAATAAATTAAAGTTAACTATTCAATATTTGATATCAAATTATTAATTAATGCTAAAATTAATTTATTATAATTGATCTAATAAAGTATTAACTATCAGCAATATAAGATAAAAAATTCTAAAAATTTAAAAAATAAGAATAGTGATAATTGAGAGTTAATTTAATAAGATCGAGTGTCAGGTGTGTGTGTGTATATATATATATATATATATAGACACACACACACACAGACGTACCCAAAAAATATCAATGCGACTAACATTCCAGTAATAAAGATTATTTTATAAGAATCATAAAATTGTTAACATGATATTTCTAAATTTTTACAACAGAATTAGGATACAACTGCTAACTTTAATAATGAAATTAATAGTGAAAATATAAAAAAAAAATTAATAAGATGAAGTGAACCACAATAGGAGCGAGCTTAAAGCTACAAAATATGAAAAAAGCTATCAGGGAAATCTCATTCAAAACGAGAAAAACATCATAAAAATTTCAAAATCTATCTTATTTAGAGTATCTTTATTTGAACCTGCTTTATTTGTACAAATTGCCAAGTAAGTTTTAACTTTTTTTTCCTTTAGATGCTAAAATTTTTTAATTTTGGGTATATTAAACAGTTGTGTGTGGATAACGATGATTTTAGCAAGTTCTTTCATTCTTGTGAAAAGGGTGCTTTTGAATAATAGTTTAGGTATAATGATTTTTTATTTAAAGACAATCGATTGTGTATGCCTAAATATAGTTTTTGTGAGTTGCTAGTTAGAGAAACACATGAGGGGAGATTGATGGGACACTTTGATATGCAAAATACTTTAGGTGTTTTACATGAATATGTTTATTGGCCTAATATGCGATTAGATGTGTAAAAATTTTGCAATAAATATGCTACATATAGGCATAATAAGTCTCAATCAAAACTTCATGGTTTGTGTATGCTATTACTTGTTCCTAGTATGCCTTGGATTGATATTTTAATAAACTTTGTTTTAGGTTTGCCTAAGTCTAAACGAGGTAATGACGTTATTGCGGTTGATCACTTTTCTAAAATGACACCCTTTATTACATGTCATAAAACTATGATGTAATTAACATTGTTAATTTGTTTTTCAAAGAGATTGTGTGTTTGCATTGTATACGTAAAAACTATTGTTAATAATAAGAATATAAAATCTCTTAGTTTCTTTCGAAAATTTTATGGAGAAAATTGAAAACTAAATTGCTATTTTCTATTACTTGTCACCCATAAATTGATGGATAAACCGAAATTATTAATAGAATATTAGGACAATTGTTGCGTATTTTGGTTAGAATATTTGCCACATATAGGATTTGCATATAATCATAGCGTGCATTCATCTACTCGTTATTATGCTTTGAGATAGTTTATGATTTTATTCTATTGAGTCCTTTGAATTTGTTTCTTATACATTTGAACATGCGTATGGATTTAGATGGCACAAAAAAAAAAAAAAGCTAATTTTGCAAAAATTTAATATGAAAAGGTGTGCATGAATATGTTTGGGCATATTTGAAGCTACACATGGAAAGAAAAGTTCATCTTGTTGTAGTTATAAGGATTGCAAGTTATATACAGGATAAGTAAGGTATAAAAAATATCTTTGTTTTTTCTTATTGTTCTCCTTATCTTGATGTATGTTAAGATTTGAACACAAATCTTTTTGAAAAGAAAGGGTATGATGTGAACCAAAATAAGGACATTCTTAAAGCTATAAAACATGAAGGAAGCTATCAAGGAGATTTCATTCATAAGGAGAAAAAGCATCACAAAAACTTCAAAACTTGCCCTATCTAGAGTTGCTTTATTTACACTTACCTTATTTGAACATGTCATATTTGCACCTATCTTATTTGAATCTATCTTATTTGAACATATCTTATTTGCACTTACCTTATTTGTATAAGTTGCCAAGCAAGCACCAAATATGATGAACAACTTATCAAGAAGTTTAAAGAAGTTTTGGGAATTTCATGCAATTAGAAATAAAAAAAAACAAGTATTGAAATATTTAATGGATCTTCTTTACAAGGGCAAAATTATCATTCTTACACTTCACGTGTGGATCCTCAAAATAAAATGTATAAGTTAAATTCTTTAAAATGAAACAATTTGCACTAAAAATATTCTAAAACATTTTACAACGGTCTAGAAGGTTCTATAAATGTTTTAAAAGTTTTCAAGAATCTTCCAAAAAATACTCCAAGTATCGTTAATTGCAAGAACATAAATCCAAAGAGGAATCATGGAAGAGGTGGCACAAATGATTAAAGAGTCAAAAAGTCAAAGTCCTCAAAGATTTGTCAAAAGTTGACTTATTGATTTGTTTTTCTATTTATTCTACTTTTGGCCAAATTCTATAGCTTGGGAAATTTACTTGTTTTCTTCAAATTGGAATGATAACTAGTGAGGAGAATTCCTTCTCTTCTTAGCCGAATATTGTAGGAAATTTTTTCTATTTAGTTTCTTTTAAAGTTTTTCTTATAGGAATTAGTCTTTTGTTCTTCATTATTTGAGCTCTGTAATGTCTATAAATAGGCCATCAAAAACATGATGAGCACTACACTAACTTTTCATCAATATAAGTTTGATTTTTTATGAGAAAATTCTCTCTTTTAGTTTTTAAAAAGACTTAGTGAATTTATCAAGTGAAAACTTTATAAATTCAAACTAGTTTAGACCAATACTTAAAATTGACTTAGTTAATCTTTGATTTGGTTTAAACAACATTTAATCTTTTGTCACTTAGATTATTAAAAATAAGTTTCTTAGAAATCTAGTTGGAAATTAGAGTTCTCTTTGCATGATTAGTTGACAAAGTCTTAGCATTTGTTTCAACATTGCATATAAGTTTGAAATAAGTTACTCATATTTGTATCATCACATGAAGAAGTGATTTTTTTTTTTTACTGATATATATATATATATATTCCATTAAAATAAATCAATGATATGCCCCTTCCCCTCCCATCACAACTCGTAAAAAAGTATCAACACGACTTAACATTTCAATAATACATTTTATTTTGTAAGAATCATAAAATTGTTAACATGATATTTTTAAATTTTTATAACACAGTTAGGATATAATCGCTAATTTTAATAATAAAATTAATAGTAAAAATATCAGAGGATTTTTTTTTTTGACAAATTATAGATCGTCCAATCTTTCCTAAAACAGTTTTTTGATTTAGAAATAAATAAGATATTATATATTTTATCTTACTAACTGAATTATTACCGTGATAAGAGAATCGTAACAATGTTAGACTTATTAAACTAATATTATCAATGAATTTTAGTTCAATGTAATGGATGAGATTAAGATTTTCAATCTCCGGAGGATGCTAACAAAAATAAATGAAAAAAAATACTTTCTACTTTTTTTTTTGCTTGATCCTTTCTTATTCGAACATTAATTTTTATCTTCTTTCTTCTCACTTTCATTTTCTTTTTGACTTTATTTTCATTCACTCCTTCTCACTCTCATTCTCAATTTCTTCATTCTCTTATGCTCTTCTATTACCCTCCTTCAGTGCTTCCTTCAATGTAATCTATTTCAATGATCACTAATTATAACCAAAATTCTAATATAATTATTAAAATTGATTTTATTCCATTAAATAACTAAACTTTAATTTTTATTCTATTGTGATATTTTAGCCTATTTTCCTTATGATTTTTATTTCATTGTAAAATTGTTTAGGATTTTTATTTATAAGAGAATTTTGAATTTATATTTATGACAAAAAATCCAAAGCTAAGATCCATTTAGAGTAAAAAAATGATTCAAAAATTTAGCTAATAAATCGCAATAGAACAAAAATCGAAGTTTAGTGTTCAACTGTACAAAATTGATTATTAGTTATTACAAAAAAATTTTGATCATAATTCATTAACTATGAGAGTTAATTACCCGCTTCCTTCATCACATTCTTCTGTGCGTCTCATCTTCCTTTATACAAACCATTCTTGACAACGAATGACACCGTAAACAAACACAGGCGAATCATTCCCAGTAATTACAATTTTTTTTCAAGACAAATATGTATCATGGATGTTTATTCTCCAATAATTACATCATGACTGTCCTAAAAAGTATAATGTAGATAGCCCGAAAGTTGGTAGCATAGTTCAGTAAAACAGAAAATATATTTTTTTAAAAAATACATTATTTGACAACTTTTTACCATGTAAAAACGGGGCTCTATCATACAAGAAAACCTGCTCCATCTGGGCAAATGCCTGTATTTACCATGCCAGATTGAATCTTGTTTTCTTTTTAAATTGCTTCTTTGTCACGCACCATGGTCCAGGGAAGGTGCTTAACTGTACAGAGAAAAACACAGATGAAGGTGTCATGGGCAGATTGAATCGTTATGACAGTGAGCCAGATACTTGGGACTACAAGTCGTCATGCGTCCACATAAATCAAATATTTGATTGTGTGCATAAATCTACAAAACTTAGATAGCTATAGTTCGTTAGAAAGCAAATTAATTTCTATTTAGAAAATCCTTAGGGATCAATTTTTCAGTATCAAATATAGGCAGGCTTATCAAATAATATGGTGGTCAAGTAGCTTACATTGCTGATAAGTTTTCCTCCAAACCATGTAGTATCTGCACCATAGGGAGGAGGGATGACTCTTAGTCCATTGCAAATAGATGCAGGAAGAAGATCATGCAGTTCCTTTTCTAGCCTCTCTGAAAGCAGTTAAAAGAAAAAAAAGTTCATATACCTTAGATTGCGTGGATGATAGAATTTTTAATGAAGAAGAAAAACTCTAATGTTTTCTTTGTTCGTTTACCTGGTAGTCCTGGTAAACACGCAGTCCCTCCCGACAAAACCACTGTCTTGAACCAAGCATCATTTCCAGTCAACTCTGCAGCATGACAGTGGTCCATGCAAAGTGCTACTGCCTGATGCAAACCCATTGCACGCCTGTACGATCAAGCAAATGAAACATTTTAACCAACTATAAGAGGTTTATGATTTTTATGATGAAACATATTTAGAAAAGAATCTGATTGCTAAACTATGAAGGAAACTTAGAAAGAGAAACAATGATATGTAAAGCCATCCTACTAACAAGTGTATCATTTTCCTTAGTTGAAAGTACTAGGATGTATGTTTTCTTATAATATAGCATGCCTCACCAAAAAATTATCAAGAGGTAGATTGTGGAACATATAAACTTACACTCCTGAAATACGTGGCTGGAATAAGACCTCCCCTGTTTTAAAGCGTTCTTCTGAAAGGGTAAACCACCCTTCTCCTGGAACTTCTAATGATGCATGTGTGTCTTTGGATAACTCGGCTTCGTAATCAGTAGCAACATAACAAAGGTTCTGTATTTCCATGAAGTCAATGTTAATCAGCACTCAGCATTGTAATTTTGAACTAATATGTGAAAAAACTCCATTTTTCAAATGGAAATAAAATATATATATTCACTAGAGTGCAACTATATAATTGGGACATCAGCAAAATCACACACTATATATGCACAGTTGCACATTACTTAAAAGAAACTGCTTTTACATGGAAACCTTAGTTGCTACATTTGATAACTGCCCAAGATATTGAAAATCCAAAACATGAATATGCATCAAAAAGACCTTTAACAAGCATACCTAGCAAATCCAGTTGCAGACCAGTTTAAAAGCCAAGATCACTAACATAATGTGGCTTCTGAACAATTTTAAATGACACAATAACATTATGCAGGGACCAGTAAAGTGTACAGACATTAAGTGTTGCCACAGATTCATAGTAAATTGAATAAGAACCGTTAAAGAGAGCACATCTTAAACAGTAGTTGCCCATCTGTCTGCAAGATGTTTTGTACTGTACAGGCATGCCTAAAGAGCAAGGCATGAAATGTCAATGGAGAGTGTTTAATCCATCAAAGCAAGAAGCATTCACCTAAATCCAGTATGGTAAAAAAAATGCATTCTTCACTAAAGCAGTGGAGCTAAAAAAGGAAACTATTATTTTCAGTTACATGGGACCTCACATACCTAGAGAACTAGATGCCTTCTTCTATATTCTTAAAGCCATTGAACTGATACTTACCGTGCGATTACATACTTCTAATGATGCATTATGTAAATCTCAGGTAAAGATCACATAACATCATGCAATATCATTGAAGTTACAAGTTCAGAATTGTAGTTTCCAGAAACTTAGGTTGCATTCGGTATCTTTTTCGTTTTTGTTTTTTCACTTTTTCCGCACAAAAAAGAAACAAAAACATGTTTGGTGAGATGCGTTGCATTTTTCTTTATCTGTATTGTGAATCGTTTTTTAAAACAGAAAACACTTCATAAGCAGCTTGAAAAGATTACTCTCATTTCAATGTTTTGTTTCTAAAGGACACTATTGTAGGTCCCATTATTCTTTATCTCTTTGATTTCTTATTCTGCGGGTCCCTTTCATTTGTTGCTAAACAAGAGACTTTCTAAACAAAATTTTTGACGGAAAAAATGTTTTTTAAAATCTAAAAATCACAAGTAAAAAACAGTTTCTTGTTTATGAAAAACAAAAAATAGAAAACTGGAAATGATACCGAATAGAGCCTGATATTTGAATTTTATGAAATTTAAATGACTTATTTTGGATTTAACTTCGCATAATTGCACAAAGCAGGGATTTTTTCAGTTAATAGGGTACGCACACTATTCTCTCTCTTTCTCTCCCTCTCTTAGCTTCTTTCAACCTCTTCTACTACAAGTTGCAAATTCCTAGTAGAAATCTAGCCTTTCTTTTCATTTATGCTTGTGCTTGTGCTCTGTGCTAGGCTCTTAAACACCAATTGCACAAGTGCAACTTTTAACAACATTGAGTTGAAATCACAGTGCTATCCCAAAACTTGATATTTAAAACCCCAACCTGTACTTAGACGGACACCTAAAGCACAGGATGGTCCATCCAAGCATTTGTTATCCAGTATGCAGTTGATTTTTTCACCTTAGTTCTGGATTACAATCACTGAACAAACATTGCTCTTGATCTAACAATTTGATTTAGGTATCAAGGAGATAACTGGCACAAATCTCACCATGTTGCGAGAAAAAATTTCAGAATTTCAAAGAATTTATGAAAAAAAAATCAGAAATCTTCTGAGTTTAGTCGAAATTACTCAGATGCAATCATTTGATAATTGATAGAGCTTCATACAAATAACAAAGTAGGTAAAAGAATTAAATGTATACCTCTTTCAGCGTGCGAACAGTGTACAGTGATTCAAAATTGATATTATTCAGTTGCATCTGTTCTTTAAGGAATCCTGTAACCCTCAGGGCTCCCACACCAATGACTTCTACACCCACCTTACGCATTACTTTGCCATTTAAAACTGTCAAGTGGCAGTCACAATATATAGATCCTAAGTCACCACTATTTTGAAGTTGAAATAGCCACCAAAGAATAAAGGAGGGTTAATAGAAAGACTAGAGACCAATAGAAATGCAAATAGGTTAGAACTGTAAACATGATGCTACGATTTGCATATGCCAGATAAAAGACTCGGATAACTTAAAAAATTGCAGACAAGAATACATCAGAAGGAACATACAGTAATACATCATATATATGCGCAAAGCACAGAAATGGTCATGGCATAAACGTATGACCAAGAAAGATCACTTGTAAGCATTAAGAATGAATTATGCCCACTCTTAAGTTCACATAATGATACATTTTATTGCAAAACCTACTTTCAATGAGAACATTTTGGAGTGAATATGAAGACAAAAACTTACTTGGAACAACAGATGTGACTTGGAAACCTATATTAACAGCAATTCCTGAAATTCGCTGGGCTGCAAACAATGCTAAAGTTGCCTGTGCTACACTTTCAATGTATTAGCGTACAAAAATGGGTCCAATGACGTTCATATTGATCAAACTATTATTAAATTGATGAAATAATTTAAATCCAACATATGAAACTCAAAAAACATGTTTTTTTACTTATTCCAAAAGAAAAAAAGCAGGAATTTTCAGAGCATACAACTGCTTGAGAGGAGCACCCTGATTGAGTAAATATCTACATTGAAACACTGTAAAAAGTTGTGCCCTTCCAAGTCCCCTCATTGGAAAAGAAGAAAAGCAGGGGATAGGGGATGGTGAACTGCTAAGGAATATGAGAAGACCATGACAAAAGGAAGACCACAGGATAACCACACTTTCAAATCCTTTACCATAAGTTTGATGGTTCTCTTGTTCCTTCTGATTTTCATAGAATAACTACAACCGAAACATAGAAAAACAAAGGAATAAGTTGGTTAACAAACAGACACACCTGATTAATTGCACAAACAGCTGGAACATTCATGTCAAACAGGACAGTGTGTATGGCTTCTTTTAGCTGGCGTCTTGATGCTTTGGCAGATTCAGTATCTGCAAAAGACCAAAAGCTTTCAGTAATAAACTTAATTATTATCATATAACCATTATTCTTCGATTGCTGACTGTACGGTTTAATTCTCTCGTCAGAATTGCTAAAGCATATGAAAATTCTTTTACAAAATATTTGCAAATATTAGCAATTTTCGTCAAGTAAAGAAGCCATGTCCTTTTCATGAGAAGTGCGAAAGAATGCATATTACCAGAATTAAGTGTCATATCAAGCAGAGCCAATCAAGTAAATGGGAGTATATATAGATATTCCTAATTACTAAATCTGATTAGCAAAGAATCAGCAAATTACAAGAAACTAATCTATCAAATTGAAACAAAATAGGGAACTGTAAGACCTGAAGAAATTGTCAGGCTCAAAAGAGAAGTATTTACACCACCTCGATAGTAGCATTAAACCGAAGGGGGAAAAAAACCCATTTTCGCACAAGAAACAGATAAAATTGTTAACATTACTTAAACCTGACATTTTGTTTACAAAAGTGCGAGTTCAGCATTTTCAGAAAGCAGAATAACAAATTATATGTCAACAATGCTACACAAATTAGCTAAGGGGATCTAACCATCATAATGGCAGATTGGAACTGAAATAACGACTGGTTGTGCCGATGGTTTTACCTGCATCCTGTTAGGAGAAATTATCAGCATCTTCAAAGAACGCCAATGAATATAAAATAGGTAGTAAACTTGCATGCACTAATAGATAGAAGGTTGAAACCAGAGCAATGCAAGTTAATACTGCAGCTATTTGAATCCTATTTCCCCATAGAAATATTGCAGTCAAATATTAGCACAAGCATTATAAGAGATGCTTACATTGTAAATGTAGATTAATTAGATTAAAAAAGGGAAAAAGACATACCTGCTATAAATTGTAGCAAAAAAATATCGAAGCCTAGAGGTCATTGGGGACTCAATGTTACCAAATTCCTGCACACCAAATAATTCAAGACTAAATTTTATATCCCTAGGGGGGAAAAACTAATCAACATTAATAAGGGAAAATACGGGAAAAGTACAAAATTTTATAATGCAATTTTCCTTTTTAGCAAATATGATCATATAATTTGTTTATAAACAACACTCTACTTTGTGAAATAATGTTTGCAAAATAGTATCAGATTTGTAACTCTATTACATTCATATGACCTTGTATCGGATTCTGTACATTATTTCCTCTTATTTATTTATCTAAAATTTGAAAACCGAATTTCTTCACCCTAAATACAAAATTTGTTCTTTTTTTATTTACTTTTTGTATATATTTTTAATAAATTCTATAGTGATAAAAATAAAATTTGTTCAAATATATATATAGAAAATAAAAAAAAGAACGAATTTTGTATTTAGAGTGAAAAAATTATATACTCATATATAATTAGCTGAAATAATCTACAAAATTTGATATCAGATCAAATGAATGTAATGAAACTACAGATCTAGCACCACTTTGTAAACGACGTTATACCATTTTGCTAATAAACAAATCATGGAACTATATTTACCAAAAAAGAAAACCATATAATCAAATTCTGTATTTTTTCCTTATTAATAAGTAGACAAAAAATAAATACTGAGAAAGAGTAAGAAATTTCCCAACTCTTGGGAAATTGCTTCCACAAACCTCTAAAACTGCCAGTTAAAAGCAAATGCTCACCAAAAAAGTAGCTGAACGACCTGAAGGACAAGCATATTTGCTCCAGCCAAACTTGCAATATCCTGAACCACCTTTTCAACAAAATTTGAAACAAATATTTAAAACAATTATTAGGTCTATCCTAGCAGTATAGTGCAAGAGTGAAAGACCCAGTTTAAATCCTTTCCATCTCCTCCCCAAAAAAAAAAGACCCAAAACATGAAAACTACTCCAAATGCACAGGGCTACAGTGTATATTATTTACTGTGGTCACACATCAATTTAATACTCACCATCAACAATAACACAACCGGGGACCTGTTCCCGCTCACCATGTACGCGCGTGAAGGACAACTTCCATGGGACGTGGTTAGCGCACGCCCTGCAAGTGAAAAATAAAACACAAAGCTGAATTCATCAACAGTAAAAAAAAAAGTCGTTATGCAGTAAAAAAAGAAAATTTGAAGGAACTAACTGGATAGGATAACCGGATCGGAGATTGGTTTCGGCGAAGAGAACAGAGTCCCAAGAGTCGTAATAGTTCTGGAGAAAGTAAATCCAGAGGCGATTATCGGATGCGAGTGATCTCCATGACTTGCTAACTGCGCTCAATCGAGCTGCGTCTTTTGGCCCCACCAATATCAGTATGTGCATCACTACGTCTATAGGTATTCGATCAAAGTTCCCCAGCGATGGCACAGCCGGATAACTCGGCCTGTTCGCCGAGTCAGTGCTTGAACCCGAACAGGAAGAACTCGCCCGGTTCGACACCGATTCCCACATTTTTCTTAGAAGCATCGCCATGGTTGACAGTCTTTCGCGGTTTATCTCACGTGGTCAATCATTCATGATGGTGAAATTTAATGATTTTCTAGCGAAACAAACAGAAGAAACGAAGACGTAATCAGTGAACTCCGGCTGTTAAGAAAAGCGCCTACTTGGTGGCGGGCTTCATACTATGGAGAACTGGATGCTGACGTGGGACTACTCGATATTGCCACGTGGAGGAACATTAGCCGTATTCGTTAGCAATATTTTTGGAAGCAATGAATTTGGCATATAACATAAAGAAATTAATATACTTTTATTTGAATTGGGGCAAGGGATATATATATTTCTATAAATAAAAATGACATTTATTAATATACGAGGAAGGTGAGAATAAAATTTTCATTCCATATACTTCATTAATTTTCTTGCAAAGTTTGCAATCCCGGAACACCAATTTTTTTTTAATAAATAAATAAAATTGTATTAAGGTTAAACCCAACAAAATATAACTTGAGATGATTAGTCTCTCTCTCTCTCTCTCTCTCTCTCTCTATATATATATATATATATATATATATATATATATATATATATTATTGGAGATTATGAGACTTGGGTCCTTTCCATTAGCTCTATTATTATTATTATTATTGGAGATTTTTATTTTTATTTTTTTGGGTTGAAGAGGAAGGATAAAAATTTTACAAAATAAAACTAAACTAGTGCTTATTAAAACCTCCAGACCACCAAACCTTAATCAAGTCAGCAAGTATGTGCATACAAGAAAAAAAAAAAAAAAGGTTAAATACTATCTTGGATTTTTCATATTATATTACTTAGTCCTTCACTTTTTATATTATATTATAACATCCTTAGATTTTATTTTCATTAGACAAAGATGTCATTATGGTAAAATTTCTATTAGATTAAAATGAAAAGTCCATATTACTCTTGCTTTTCAATTAAATTTTTACTTAACACTATTCCACCCATTTCTCTCTCTGCTTTATAACCTACATAGAAGACTAAAATTCAAAGAATTAAATAATAATAAGAAAAAATCAAACAATAATAATAAAAAATTAAATAGAAAAAAATTTTCGCCTGAAATAGAATTAATAACAACAATAAAGAAAATACAATTCAAAATTACCACCAAGGAATGAGAAAAAACATGATTATTGCCCATCAAAGACAAACAAACTCTGAGGCAAAACAAAGATCTTCAATGGCTGAGCACTATCAATCATCACCTCATTTTCTGCTCCAGTTGCTGTATTTTTTTCTCTAAAAAATCTCCATCAGCAAAATCTTTAACACTCCAAAACCTGTCCATAAGACTCGAAACTAACGTTTCCATTTCCTCACCACCAGCTATTAACCTACCAAATAATTTACATTCAAAATCTCAGCCAAAGTTGCTAGAAAACATGAATCCTTAATAAAACTCATAAATGATTCGATATAATATATAAAATGAAGGACTAAACAATATAACATGAAAGGGGATCACAATATTTAACCCACAAAATATAAAGACAGAGTTATGTTCATCAATGAGAATTCATGGATAAATTTATATCACTGTCAATCAAAATTAAATTTGAAATATGTTAAATTTGGTATGCGAGTCATTCATATAATAATAATCATAATAACAAAGAATATTGAAAAGTTTATAAGCCCTGCAACTTTTTTCGAAAAAGTTATTGTTCACAAAATAAAAATTAAGAACTAAGCTAAATATAATTAATTCAATACTAAACTTTGTAAAAACTTTTAATCATCAAAGATTTTTAATTTCAATGGGCTGGATAAATGGAGAAGCATTATGCTACTAAATTTTAATCAAGTCGACACAACTTTCAAGAAAGATTATGTGCTTTTTATTAATGATTTTTTTACATGGTTTAATTGATCAAAAGCCAATGAAAAAATAAAGAAATTTGGTTTGTATATAAATCAAAAGTAGTTTGTTCATAAAATTTAGAAATAAACCGTGAGAAAATTAATAAGATCCACTTTCACTCTGAAATAATAAAGAAGACGAGATGAATTTTTAATAACTAACTAGTTTTATATCTAATAAAATCATAAAAAAAATTAATTGAATTTAAAAGTGTATTTTTGATTTCTTATTGATATCTTATAATTGTATTATATTGTTTGGTGTAATTTTAACTTAAAAACTCATTTCCTTTGTAAATAAAATTCTTATAGGATACATTTGCAAATGAATTTTATGTTTAGTATACTATAAAATAAAATTAGAATTCATTTCAAATGAAATGAATTTTTTGTTTGGTTTATGTGTAGAATTTAATAAAATATTTTATTTTATAAAATATCTTTATATTAATTTTAAAATTTTTATAAATATAAACATAAAGAACTAAGAGAGGGATTAGAGAGAAGGAAAAAGAGGAGAGAGTAAAAAAAGAGAAAAAAAGTAAAGTGAAAAAATATTTTTAATTATGAGTGTTTTTATTATAATGAAAATGATTTTACAACTTTAGAGCTTATTTGCAAATTCTATCAAATTTGATAAAATTTGATCTAGTTATAATCAATTTCAAGAATTTAATAAAATAGAATTTCAAATAAATTTTCATTTACACCAAATACACAAAATATGAATTCAAAAATGAATTCTATAAAAATAAGAATTCATTTATAGCAAACACAATGTTAAAGTTCTTGTGAATGAAAGATTAGAAGTGATAGCTTTCACATATTTGACGACTTTATGAATAAACTCTTGTCTATGAACATATAGTTTTTTAGGCGAATGAAAAACCTGAAGACTGAATAGGGATACCATTCAGATAGTCATTAATGTTAGTCAACTGCTAATAATGCTTGAAAGATCAAAAAAAAAAAAAAAAAACTCATTTCCTTAATATTCAAAGATCATGTAGTTAGGAGAACAAATAGTTTTCTTACATCTCAGTATCAGTTTGATACACTCAACGGTTACTATCACAAGTTTAAAAATAACATCTCAACACAGAAAATAAGGTACACAATCATCTTTCTCAGAAAATTCATACTATTGCTATTTGTTATCATTTTTAATCTCTAAAAAACACAATTTAACTCAAATATCAGAGTCACTATGAGATTCTTGGTCTTTCTTAGCTCATTTTATTATTCTTTTGCCTGATTGCTTCAACCAACTTGAGATTAAGAACCATAGAGAATATTGTATCAACACATGAATAAATAATTTGCTTTTAAATGATAATTTATTAATTTGTTAAAGATATACAAGTCATATTGATAAAAATATTTAAATACTTTATTAGTTGAGAGTATTAAGTGATAATTTAAATTAAAAATTTTGAAATAGTCTAGTTGAACTAAACTTTAATTTAAAAAATTTATCAAATTAAATACTTTAATTTTAACAAAATTATCAAAAATTAAAAATTTGAAGTGATAAGATGTTATTAAACAAATATAAATGAAAAGAGTGTTTCATAATTTAATTTTAGATATTGCATTAAATTATTCAACAACTCTTAAGTTTAGAAACGAATCAGAGTGTTTAGATTTAAACCCTAATTAAATGGCTTAAAAAGAAACATTCAACTATTTAGACCACTAAACTAATTATTTTTAACATAACAAGTATAAAAGAAATTGTATAAGAAGAGTATTATTATAAAGGATTCAT
>CATIWR010364188.1:0-57260 GCA_949677035.1 Omphalea diandra
TGCAAGTTGATGATTTGTGTCAATAAATTCTAACGCAACATCACCCTTTTGTACATGATCTATAAGAAAATGATGTCTAATATCTATGTGTTTTCTTTTAAAGTGTTGGATGGGATTTTTTAGAGAGATTAATAGCACATGTATTATCACATTTAATAGGAATATGATCAACCATTTTGCCAAAATCCTTTAATTGTTTTTTCATCCAAAGAACTAGGTGCAATAATAACCCGCCGCCATATACTCGGCTTTCGCAGTGGATAAGGCAACTGACACTTGTTTTTTACTGAACCAAGAAACTAGACATTTACCTATAAATTGGCAAGTTCTAGAAGTGCTTTTTCTATCTAACAAGCTACCCGCATAATCCACATCCAAATATCCTATGAGACTAAAAGAAGAATCCCTAGGATACCATAACCCTAAGTGAATTGTGCCATGCAAATATTTAAAAATCCTCTTGACAACATTCAAATGAGACTCTCTAGGAGAGGATTGGAACCTTGCACATACATAAAAACTAAACATGATATCTAACCTAGAGGCAGTAACATAAATCAGAGATATGATCATACCTCGATCTCTTTTCATCCACCATTTTGCCCGATTCGTCCTTATCTAGTTTGATGGTACCACTCATTGGAGTTTTTGCTATCTTGCAACCATCCATGCCAAATTTTTTGATTATCTCCCTTATGTATTTGGGTTGGTTGATGAAGGTTCCTTCCTTGGATTGCTTGATTTGTATACCGAGAAAGAACTTGAGCTCTCTCAACATGCTCATTTCAAATTCCCTAGTCATACACTTAGCAAAATCATCACAAAGAGATTCATTAGTAGCACAAAAAATGATGTCATCAACATAAATTTAAACTATTAGTGTGTCATGTTTGTGCTTTTTGACAAAAAGTGTGGTATCCACCTTTCCTTTTTCAAAATCATTTTTTAAGAGAAATGAACTATGCCTTTCATACCAAACTCTTGGAGCTTGTTTCAAACCATACAAGGCTTTGTTCAACTTAAAAACATAGTTTGGAAAATAATGTGACTTAAATCCAGGAGGTTGTTCAACATAAACTTCCTCCTCAATACTGCCATTCAAAAATGCACTTTTCACATCCATTTAAAAAAGTTTAAAATTCATATGACATGCAAAGTCTAAAAGAATTCTAATGGCCTTTAATCTTGCTACAGGAGCAAAAGTTTTATCATAGTCTATGTCTTCCTCTAGGTTGTATCCTTTAGCAACCAATCTAGCTTTGTTTCTAATGATGAAACCTTGCTCATGTAACTTGTTCCTAAACACCCACTTACAACCTATAATTAGGTGTTCTTTAGGCCTAGGGATAAGTTCTCATAACTTATTTCTCTCAAATTAGTTGAGTTCCTCTTATATAGCAAGTACCCAACTCTCATCATCAATAGCCTCATCAAATGATTTTGGCTCAAGTTGACAAAAAAAAGCAAGATTATTATTTAAAAGATTAAATTGAGATCTAGTACTTATACCCTTAGATGTATCACCATTGATCAAGTCCTTGGGGTGATATTTGGAAAATCTCCAATCCTTAGGTAGATCTTGACTTAGCTCTACTTGTTGTTGATGATGTTGGTCTTCATCTACTCTTGATGAATCACCTTCTTCTCTATCTTTTTTTCTTATAGAGTTTTCCAATTCTAACTTCTCAAAGTCACCTATAAGATCATCAACAAAAATACCTTTCCCAATATCAAGTTTACTAGATTCATCGAAAACAACATTTATAGACTCTTCAACTACCATTGAACTTTTGTTAAAGACTCTATTTGCTTTGCTTGAGGTGGAATATCCCGACAAGATACCTTCATTGGTTTTTGAATCAAATTTCCCAAGATTGTCCTTGGTGTTCAAAATATAACACTTACATCAAAATACTCTTAGGTATGATATCTTGGGTTTTCTACCATTCCATAACTCATAGGATGTTTTATTGAGAATGGGTCTTTTAAAAACTCTATTTGCAATATAACATGTAGTGTTAATGGCTTGTCCCAAAAGTAATTTGGTAGAAAATACTCATTGAGCATTATCCTAGCCATTTCCACTAATGTTCTATTTTTCCTTTCTATAACACCATTTTGTTGTGGTGTTCTAGGAGCGAAAAAATTATGAAAAACTCCATTCTCCAAGCAATAATTTTCAAAAGACTCATTTTGAAATTCCTTTCCATGGTCACTTCTAATAGAAGATATGAAGTAACTTTTTCATTTTGAACCCTTTTTGCAAAGCTTTTAAAAGCATCAAATGAATCATTCTTATGAGCTAGAAAAGATACTTAAGTAAACCTATAGTAGTTATCTACAAGGACTAGTGCATAATGCTTTCCACCTAAGCTAGCACTTATAGTGGGTCTTATCAAGTCCATATGAATAAATTGAAAGGGGTCTAGTTGAACTTACAACATTTTTGGCTTTGTGAGAGGCATAGTGTTGCTTCCCCATTTAGCATGAACCACATGTCTTATCTTTGGATAAATTAAGCTTGAGAAGTCCTTCCACTAACTTTCCTTTAGATAGGCTTTGAAGAAGATCCATGCTTGCATGTCCAAGCCTTCTATGCTACAACCAAGCTTCATTGCTTATAGACATAAAACACTTAAAAGATTGGTTACCCAAATTGTCTAAGTCAATTGAATAGGTATTACCTTTCCTTTCACCCTTGAAAATAACCTCATCATCCACTAAAGTGGTGACTCAACATTTCCTAGGATCAAAGGTGATTTTGTTACCTTTGTCACACAATTGACTTACACTTAACAAATTATATTGTAATCCACTAACTAAAAGAACATTATCAATTAAAAAGCAACCATTCTTACCAATGGTTCCATTGTCAATTACCTTACCCTTGGCATCTATACCAAATGTGACATCTCCACCTTTTTTTCTTTTAATGCCATGAATAACTTTCTATTTCCAGTCATATGCTTGGAACATCCACTATCCCCATGCCAATTGCTTATTTTGTTGGCTGCCACACCCCTTTACACAATAAAAGTGAGTAACCTTTTCTTAAGTACCCAAGCATACTTGGGTCTTTGGGGGTTAGAAGATGAAGGTTCCTCTAGTTTGAGGTGAGCCTTCCTAATGTAGCAATAAATATTAATGTGTCCAAATCTCATGCAATAATGGCATTGGAGTTCAAACTTAGGAGTCTTTTTCCTATGCATAAATTTAGTATGAGTAAGAGGCCTTCTCATACCTTGGTCATGTGAATGCATGCATGAACATGTATGATGAGTAAGAGTAGAGAATTTTTTATGAGAATGACCATGCTTTTTATTGTACATATAAGCATGGTTAGCTCTTTGAGTCTTGGCTCTAGAGCTTGAGGGAGCCTTCCTTTTGCCCTTAGGCTTAGAAGGCTTAGTGCTAGGAGCATTTTTCTTCCTAATTACCTCTACCCTTGAGGATTGAGGTTCTGAAGGTCTAACAAATGTAGTTTGAGAAGATGAGGAGGCTTCATTAAAGCCTAGACCATATCTAATTAGTGAAGGTCTTTGTGACACAATCAAAGTGTCTAAGGTTTCTTTTCCTTTATGAAACTTAGAGATTAAGCTTCTAAGCTCAATGACTTCTCCTTTTAGAGTGTCATTCTCTTTCTAAGTGAAGCCATAGAAGAAGATCAAATAGAAAGACTATCTACTGATTTTTTGAGCTCATCATTAGATGCTCTCAATTCTCTTACAATGTCATTGAGGGATTTATATTCATCCTCTAGCTTTTGACATTTTCTTTTGTAAGATTTCATTTATGACTTGTATTGGTCACATCTCATGGTTAGAACCTCTAGAAGCTCTTCACCAATCTCATCAGATTCAAAATCAGAATTAGAATAAGAAGTACTTACCTCATTTGTAGAGTCTTCTTGTGTTGTGAAGCAAATATTAGCAACTTCTCCTTCTTCCTCTTATTCACTTGAGCTATCATCCTAAGTGGCTGAAAAACTCTTCTTCTTCTCCTTGTCCCATTTCTACTTCTTCTTCAATTTGGGACACTTATACTTGATGTGGCCTTGCTTGCCACATTCCTAACAAGTGACATCATTGGATTTCTCTCTTGGATTAAGAGTTGTCTTCTTAAAGCCTTTTCTTTCTGTTCTTCTTTTGATCCACTCCTTTGTCCTCCTTGAGAGCATTACTAGCTCCTCTTCTTCCTTGTCACTTTCTTCATCACTTGAGATAATTTATACCTCTTTCTTCTTTGCTAAAGACTTAAGAGCCAGGGTTCTTCTTTCTTTCATTGGTTTATCTCTTTGGCCTCTTAGCTTCTTCATATGTTCATCTTCATAGTTTATGAGTGCCCTTTCAAATTTCTTCATGTTGGTAATGATAGATAGGAGTCGATTCGTCATTTCGATGATGCTTTCATTGTCTTTCATCATGAATAGCTCCCATTCGGTTATGTACATCTCCAACCGACTTAACTTTACTGGAGTGGTGCCTTCATGATAGTTCTCAAGTGTCTTCCAAATGGCATGTGCTATTTGATAATGTTACACTCTTTCAATCTCTTCTCTAGAGAGAGAGCTTAGAAGAATGGTTATTTCCCTTTTATTTTTGCCATTTAATCTCCGGTGAGCTTCAACCGATTCTTCTCTTGGGATAATTTCTTTAATTCCATCCACTACCTTAGTGGGTTGCTTCCATTCTTTGACAACCACATCTTAGAGGTCCACCACATCTTTATCAAGATAGATTTCCATTCTATACTTCCAATGAGCATAGTCGATTCCATCAAAGTGAAGCTTGAGGTGTGAGTAGATTTCCTCTTGTTCTATGATCTTTTACTCATCAATAAAGGTTTGTTTGAGTGTTTAGGCTCTGATACCACTTGTTGGCCCTAGGCAATAAAAAAGGGGGTTGAATTAGTGTATAAAAATTAAAACAATAATATAAGAAAGAGAATGAGTATAAAAGAGACACAAGATTTATAGTGGTTCGGGTCTAATCGACCCTACATCCACTGTCCAATTCTCAGCAATTGTGTGTACCACTATCTTCCAATGGTGTTTTCAAGCTCCCACCAAACTTTTACACTTATGTTTTGAAGGCTCACATAACAACCTTTACACTTGTGTTTCTAAGGTTCACACAATAACATTTACACTTGTGTTTTTAAGGCTCACACAATATCCTATCTTAGTGTTTTTATAGGCTCACACTATAACTTTTACAAAATATGTTTATGCCTACACCAAACAATCACCTAAAGAAGAGAAAAGATTGAGTAGCAAAATTACAAGATTTTGGGTTACAAATTAATGAATTCTCTTGCATTTACATCTATTTGGTGAGGTATTTATAGCCTCTACTCACCAAAGAGATGTTGTAATAAAACTGGAATCAAATCTGCAAAGTATGTTAGATAGATTTTTGCATTAAATGCTTGTCAGGATTCATTCATGGTCGCTACTACTCTTTCTCGATCGCAATTTTTCAATTTCCATACAGAAGCCAAAACTTGCAGCAAAAAACCCTGTTTATGTCTAACGGCTAGTCCATGTTTCATCTTGCCATTGGTTCACCAGGGAAATATAGTCATTGCCTTTCACCTACTAACAAAAGCAGAGGTCGTGATTCTTCTTGTACAGGCTACGACTTAGGATGCTAAATAGTCTGCCAAAAATGTTCATCTTTTTCCTTATAATTCGCGGTCGTTTCCCATAAGTTGCCATTGTAATTTTTATCTTCCAACGATCACTTAGGATACTTGTCAAGTTGTGGTTGTGGACTTGATTCCCTATTGAGTTACTTCAAAATTCTCGGTCGCAACTGAGCCATGACACATATTGTGAATTCGTTTGTGACCTTGGCTCTTCTTTCTTTGAATTGGTCGGGACAAAGAAGAGGGTCGCGAATCCATCTGTCTAATTTGCCAACATGCCTTAGTCTAGTTCGCGATCGCGATTTATGAAGTTGCGTTCGTAATTAGAAGACATTATGCTTTCTTTGAAGATTAAGGACTTTATCTAACTTCAAATATAGAGACTAACTAATAACTGCAAAACAACACTTAAATGAATCATTAGAATTGATCAATCTCCTTTCTCAAGATCAAAAGTGGTTTAAGACTTAGGATTAACCGTCCTAATCCAACACACCATTTTGCATTAAAGGGCTCAGGGGACCACAATGCACTCTGAGTGGAGGCATTCAGAGATTAGCCCTATAGTCTGAGGCTATGAAAAGGACCATACTTCTAGTGTGGGTGGATTGGTGCCCATAGTGGTGTACAAGCTTGGCTTTGTCCCTGACAACATGGTCTAGTTGTGTGTGGCATCCCTAACTGGGTCGATAATGGCACTAAAGATTACTCGATCAATGTGTACTTTTGAGCCAATTGACACTATTCATATGAGTATCTTTTGCTTTATATTCTGATTCTTTTTGCCTTTTAACCTAATCATATATTACTCATGTGATACATACTCTATAGATTCCTTGGGTCTTGGCTGATACGATGATGGACCTAATTGTCGCTCTAAAAAAGTGGCAACATATCAAAGTTAAATAGTCCAAGTTAGTAATTAATAAAAAATGCAAATTTTGTACGCATGTTCACAAGTGTGTTTATGTGTTTTAGTGTCCTACCCACTTTAACCTTTGTGACTTACAAAAGCCTAACTTATGAGCTACAAGACACTAAATAATAGCTTACAATGGTTGAGGCCCAAATTTATCAGATGGCATCGTTGGTGCTTGCAAATTTTGATAAGTACATCACCTCAGAAGAGAAGGAAACGAGGAGGAAGGGAGCACTGCTGTGAGTGAGAAAGATTAAGCCACCCAATGCTCCTTTAGTTTTAGGATTTTATTTCTTTTTCTATACATTTATTGAACACAATTGATAGTTTTGGTACTTGTAGGACAAATGTTTGGGCAATTTTAAAGCACTTTCTATTTTTGGATGCTTGCTAAAACACTTAGGATTTTTAGGATACATTTAAGGTCATTTTACATCTATTTTTACAAAACTCTTGATTTTCTTTTATATAAATGCATAATTCTGATTCTACGCTTGAATTAATATTCTAGATGTGTCATATATAATTTTAGCATATTTGCACATAAATGCTTTTAGAAAAGGTACGAAGGAATTCATATGCCCAAAATGCGAGGGAAGTTCTTCCCAAAACTCTGTAGAAAAACTTATCTGTATAAACCATTAATTTTTTATATAGATAAATTGAACAGTTTGTATAACCCTATGGTGTTGTTCATAACTATCAAGCATTAACCATCTTTTGTATCCTTTATAAATACCTATCCATGATTTTCACCTTTAAATCTACCATTTTCATCTTCCTAATCATGCCTAAAGCATTCTTGAGGTCTCTCCCACCTTAAAGTTGGTTCAATCTACCTTAGACGAGTCTAGAGGCTCTCTATTATCTCTTAGTTGTCTAACTTGACTTGGATTTTCTTTAGGTGACTTGCAATTTATAGGATCCCACTGCCCATTCCTTTCATTTTAGAGATAATAAGATATGCCCCCTCCTCCCCCATTAGAAGAATTTGGTGTATTTTCCAACTATCAAGTTATGGTTGCGGATCAAATTGCCTTGTTGCATTTAGGCTATCCACACATCTAGAAAATAAATGGAGCTATTTGTTCTATAATATGATAAGATCTTAGGTACACTCTAGGTGAGGAAAATATTCTCATGTCTCCCTTTCTCAACCTTTACCCTTCTAAAGGTCATGCTCGTGTGGTGCAAGCCTTCATTGTAGTGACAATTCTAACATGGAAATTCCTATGGTGGAAAGATGATGGAGAGATAGATCTATAAATTTTACTCCTTCTTAATAAGGATGAGCTTGGGAAAGCTCCCATCATAACGATTCTGGGTCAAATCATGATAGGCTTAGATAAAGTGTCCCTTGGTGTCAACAATTCTTTATATAGGAGTCCATTGCTACTTTAGGTGCGTACCTTATTTTCAACTTTTTATATATTTTTTATTATTTTTACTTTGCCTTAACTTTTTCTTGGACCGCCCTTGCTTGTTTTCAATCCAACAGGCTACTTATTTTTTATTTAAGTTGCCCTTATGAATTTTCAACTAAATTAGCTTTTATCTTTTTTTATTATATATTATTCATTGTTTTTTCTTCTTTTTTCTCATTCTCTTTTTTCTTCTTTTTTTGTTAAATATGGTTGCAGCGGATATTAGACTTGTTGACAACTTTAATTATGAATGCAATGCTTTACTATCCATAACATGATTTAAACAACCGTCTTTCAAAACCTACTCCTACCAAGGCTAAGCAGACTGAGTGGATGTTCCACATTTTTGCCTCTAACATTCGCTAGACTTACCTATGGTGCAGATAAGAGTTACCATAAGGACTTATGGAGAATGTGTGATCATCCTAGCTTTGTTATCTAACAGCTTTTATGATCCGAATAGGGTATGTCACCATTTTAGTTCTCCCCAATATGAGGTTTGTTTCCTACCCTCCTTCATAGAGGAACTCTTAACCTAACATTTCTTAGATAAGGTGGGTATGACATGGGTGGACCACTAAATTTATAACTTTTTTACTGCCATAGACTTTGACTTTGAGGATGATACTGATTATGCGACTTAATTGCATGGTAATTAGTGTTGTAGGACCTTTTTTTATCTTATCAGAATATTAGCTATTACAAATAATGATCTTTCATGAAAACCCTTTGTATTAAGTCTAGTTCAAAGCCATGTTTGACTAAGGTCACTCTTTCATTATGCAAATGTATTTACTTTTGATATCATGCCCAATATGGATAATTTCATTCTGCATATTACATATTAATTAAATGCATGGTCACTACTTTTAATAATGGCTCATTAGATCTTTCAATCATCTTGCTACATGCCACTAGCTCATTGGCCCCTTGCTCTTCATTCTAGCTACCTTTCTTATTATCTTGTATCTCATCATCTTCAGATGAGTACCCTAGGGTTAATTTCCCTCTCTTTCCTTTTGTTTTAATATATTTTATCTTATAATTTTTACCTAAGCTACCTATCAAATTTTCTACTTAATGGACTAACTTCTTTTTAGTTCTTGCCTTAATTTTTGCATAAGCCGTCTTTGGGGTTTTCAACTAAGCTGGCTTATTTTACTTTTCTCACATCCTCATGTAAAGTACTTCTTCAAACTATCTAGGTTAACCAGCTCAAAGAACTTATTCTTATCCATATCTAATAACTTTATAGCCCCGTCTTGATATATCTACTTCCCCATATAGGGACCTTCCCGATTCGTGTTGAACTTTCCTTGGGGATACTATGTTTGTAAGCAAACTACTTTTGACCCCAAATCATCAATCTTTATGGTACCAACTTTAACCCTTTTATTGAAAGTGTGAACCATCATAGCTGGATATAATTGAATATGGTATAGGGTCGTCAGCCTTTTCTTGTCTAGTAAGGCCAACTGTTCAAACCTGCTTGTCACCTATTGATACTCAAGAATCTCTTACTTAACTAACAACCGCAAGGCTTTATCTTCATTTCAATCAACATTACCACATCTATTCCATATACAAGGAAGTAAGGAGTCATTCTCGTTGACATTCTAATTGTAGTTCGGTATCCCCATAATGCAAAAGGTAATTTTTTAGACAAATCCTTGTAAGTTCCCACTATCTTGGCAAGGATGTTATTGACATTCTTATTAGTTGCCTCTACTACTCCATTGGCTTCTGGCTTATAAAGTGACGACTTATGATGGGCCACTTTGTACTTCTCTATGATTATTTTGATTTCTACCTAACAACCTAGTGCAGTACCTCATAGCGATAAATAAGATCTTTTCAATGAATTAAGCCATATGTTTTGCACCCAACTTGATGAAGATTCAGCTTCCACCCACTTTAAAAAGTAAATTACTGCCATAATGATGTACTTATGCCCCCTTAAAGACACTGATTTAATTTCTTCGATCACATCAATCCCAAAGCTGGAATGCCCAAGGCAATGTTAAATTTTGTAATTCCATTAGCGACAGATGATTGAGACTGCTATGAACCTAACACTTATGACAGCTCTATGCCATCATATCACAATCTTATTCCATAGTGGCCTAATAATAACCCATTCTCAAATTTTTCTTTGCCAATGTTTTCCCATTCATGTGAGGATCATAAATCCCTACATGCACCTCTTCTATGACTTTGATCACTTTCTCTTCTATCAAGCATCTTAGAAGGAAATCATCCATCATTCATTTGTACACCATGCCATCATAAGCTATAAGTAATGAACTAGTCTCCCAGCTACATCCATATCTTTCTTTTCAGCCTAGAGTACTCTCCACTTTCTAAGTACCTCTCATATCATAGTATCATGGGTGATTTTATACTGATACTTGCATTACCTCTTTATCGATATGGCACATTATAGATCTAAATGTAAATAATGGCTTCATTGGGATCATCTTTAGCCCATCCTAAATAGAAACCAAAGTCGCTAAAGCATAAGCCTTTGCATTCTCCTCTCGCGGCAAATGGTGGAATATGATCCTTTGAAAGTTCTGTGTCAACTTCTTCAAATGTTCCAAATACAGCCTCAGACCTCCTCCTTTAACTCCCATTCATCAATTATCTAAATAATGACTAATATTGAATCTCTAAATACTTTTGTTTCTCTTAGTCTCATCTCTATTAAGGAGTTTAGCCGGAATACATAAGCTTCATACTCGGCCATGTTATTTGTTACCTTAAAATCAAGTTTCTTAGCCATGGGAAAAAATTCTTCTTCTAGTATAGCAAAATTACACCTGCACCAACTCCTTTCTTATTCACTTCTCCATCAAAATACATCCTCCAACCCTGAGGCTCAATTGCTTCCAATCCTTTATCTGGGAACTAGGGAAGTTCAAATCCTCCTTCCTCAAAAAGCTATTATAGGCCAACTATTTTGTGATTGTCCAACCAATAATTACTTTCTTACTTAAGTACTTAATGTCAAATTTCATCAACAATATCAACCATTTTGCTAATTTCCCAGTCAATGAATGAGCCTCTTACAAATACTTGATTAGATCGAGCTTTAAAATGACTTTAACATAGTATGACTAAAATAATGCCTCATCTTCTTTGTGGCCCACACTAATGCTGAATAATTTTTCTCTACCTGGTTATACCTTTCCTCGTAAGGGAGTAACTTCTTACTAAGGAATATACGACACTCTTGTTCCCTATCTCATCTTCTTATGTCAACATCAACTTCACAAAGCTCTTTTCTATCATGAGATACAGAATCAAAGGCTTTCTTAGCTTTTGGGATTTCAATACTAGTGAGTCGGTCAAGTACTCTTTTATCTTTTTAAAATCCTTTTGGCATTGTTTATTCCACTTCACCAGTTAGTCCTTCCTTAATAGTTTAAAAATTGGCTCACAAATAAGAGCAAGTCTTATTATTAATCTATTGAGGTATTACAGGTAACCTAGGAAACCTCAAACTTTCTTTTCTATCTTAGGTGTAGGCATATCCATAATAGACTTTAACTTGTTTGAATCCACTTTGATACCTTTCTCACTCACCATATGTCCCAATAACTTAGTAAAAATAACTCCAAACACACACTTCTTAGGATTAAGCTTTATATGTGGATAAGTCAAAATTATATGCTTAGTTATTCATTAGTCAGCCCTTGGCATATCCTTATATGTGCAAGAGAATACTCTCTGATATTTCTTAAGTGATTATTCAAACTTCCATCATTCCTCTAATATAATGTTACTAGCAATGAGCAAGATTTGTAAATTTTATTGTGTGCTGAGATTAAATATAGTGGTATGCATAAAATTAATATTAAATGTGCTCATGAAATGATACATGTTATACACACTGCCATTAGGGAACACATCAGATAAGTAAGCAAACTCATCAATCATTGCCTTTAACTTGGAAATAAATGCATCATCATCCTTAAAGAAACTGGAGACAAAAATATTAGTGGTGTCAAGAAAAGCAGCTTCTTTTGGCATATTGGCAGGAGTCTTTTCAGCTTCAATCTTCTCTTCTTACGCAATCTTTTTCTTGCTAGTTGTGCCATTAGCATCACTAACCAATTCAAAGCATATCTCTTTTTTAGCTTTTGTACCAATCATGGCCTTCACCACCCATTTGAAATCTAATTTCATCTAATTGTCTCCCAGTTCAATCTTCATAAAAAGCTCTCCTAGAAGGCCACCCGGTCCAACTCAACTTGCTCAATGTCTAATGCTTGACCTTGAGCTTTCCCACCATCACCTATACTCTCAATGGAGTTCACAATCATATTCTTAATATATATCAAGCTCATCCTAATGTACATTCCTTCAGTGAACTTTTATAGTCCACTATATCCCCATTCTAGATCCACAAATGGTGCATCTTGACTAGTCATCCCAAACTTATTCTTTATGAGATCTTCAGTTATAGCCCATAACCTTTGGTCTAGTAAATACTACTTATGTACCTCCTCAAATACCTTTCATTTATCATTCCATGGATAGGTGGTCTGAAGGCTATAGAGAACTACAAAATAACCTATCTTTGGGGTGCTCTCTTCTTCTTCTTCTTCTTCTTCTCATCAAATGAATGCTAATAATTTAAATAAATCATTTCCCTAACCTCATTTGAAAGAATGCCTTCATATTCTTCTTCTTTTCTTCTTCTCATAAGATGAATCCTGATAATTTAAATAACTCGTTTCCCCAACCTTATTTGAAAGAATGCCCTCTCGAATTCTTCCACAACATCATCCTCTACTTATTTCTCCTTTTCCTCAGTAACATTCTTCTCGCCTCTTTCAACTGCTTCCTCTTTATTCATGAAAAAATCAAATAGAGGCCTATACAGATCTCTTACTTCTAACTTTGTTCTTTTCCTATGATAACCAAGACCATTTCTAGTGGTTTAAGTAGAGATCTCTAAAATTCTGACATACTTATAGAATTCTTCCCTAATCCTTGACTTAGTAGAAAATTCATTCTCTTCATGATTCCCAACACCTTCAGGTCAACCTATTTGTCTATAATTTTGATAACCTTAAAAGCTCTAAGATGTAGGACAACCACACTAGGTGTTAACACAATTTCCCTAACTTTTGTATAGATAGTCACCATTCCACCCATATAAGGAATCTTAACCTTTTGACGTACCATGGATGGGTACGCCTTCCGATGGATGGTACCATGGCCACCCTAATAGTAATGAAAAGGTCATGGGGATGTCCAATACTATAAACTATACCATCGCTTCCACAATCCCAATATCAACCATTGTTTTGAATACACCGACAACTGGTTTTCTACTATCATCGTAGGCCTAGATGATATTGTTTGATGCCTCTAAGTCTTTCTCCAATACCCTCAAATTTATGTAATAGCTTTAAAGGAAAAATATTTATCCCATATATGTTATTAACCATCATATATAGAGTGCGCCTCCCATTCACCTCAACTTTATGAATAATGCCAGGTTATGATCCCTTCCTTTTGGTGGTAGATCTTCATCAAAGGAAGTGATTTTCCCTTTGTGGTTAACCAAAGCAATGGCATCTTTCGATCTAGCTTCCTTAAGAGATAAGTAAATTTGACAGAGCATCTACCATTGCCTTCTTATGCTCTTGGGAAGTGATGAATAGCTCTTACACACTAATATGGGTTGCCATCTCCTTCAACTACCTCCAAATAGTATTATCCTCCTCCTTTTTTCCTTCACTATGAGCTTATCCCTTTCTTTTTCTATGATTGGTTCCTTGGGAGTTTCTTTATCAAGGTAATACCTTTCACTCCCGGTCATATGGTTCACATAATCTCCTTCTTTCTCTTTATCATTCTTTTCCCATAGCTTAATCATCCTTTTCCTCTTTTCTTCTTTTGCCTCTTTGTCCGAGCTTTCTCATGGGTTAATGGTGCAAACTATAATAGTAACCTCATTTCATACTTTTTTAATGGTATCCATAACAACATCCTCAGGAATTCTTGAATCTATCGTAAATGTCCCTTAATTGCGGATGGAACAATACGATAGTTTGAGAGTGGATTTCTTCTTATACTTAATTTTCTAGCATTAGGTGGAACAATCGTCTTGTTATTAATAAGGTCTTGAATCTCATGCCTTAACCTGTATTAGTCAACAATGATGTGTCCATCTCTTTAATATAAAGCGTAGTAAGTGTTAGCATAATATCCACTTAGCAATGGATTAGGAGGTGGTCTTGATGTTATACTCCCTTATTTTGCAACCTCTCAAATGCCTTAAATAGGGACATGCCTAAATCTATAAAATGTCTAAGGACTTTCATGGCATTAGCACTAGCTATTTTATTTCCCTCCTCTTATTCATGGGATGGCACCCCTCTTTGTCCACTATATTACTTCTTTAATTCAACCTCTAACTCTTCGAATTATAATTTGGCTTCCCTATGGTCTTTAAAGTTCCTCACTAAGATACCCTTAACCCTGGTATTTATTCCTAGCAATGCCTCCTTAATGATCATCCTTACTTGTTCCCTTTTTAAAGGCTTTGTAATCACTTTACAAGCCAACTTCTTCCACCTCCTTATGTAATCATTGAAGTTGTCACCAATATTTTACTTCAATGACTCCATGTCTTGGAAAGTGACTTTTAGAGTAGTGGTACACCCATAATGTCTCTCAAAGGCTTCTATTAACTCCTTCAAATTTCCCCTAAACATCTCAAGCAGGTTGTAATACCATGTCTTCACAAACCCTTATAATGATAGCTCAAATAGTTCAAGCATGACATTAGTTAAGACCTTAGATGTCTTCATTATCAATAAATATGAGTGGATGTGATTAGTAGCATCTTGAGTTCTAATAAACATATAAAGTTCATGCATTCAAAAGTTCATAGGCAACTTTTTAGGCTTTTGAGCAAGCAATTCTTTGATGATTGTTCCTCTTTTTAGAACCTTAACACCTAAATTCTTTTGTATTTTTTTATCCAATTGTTTAACAAAGTCATCAAACCATGTACTTCCCTTCTCACTCTCTATGGGCTCATTAAGAGGAATAGTTATACTTCCCACTTATTTTGCCATCTTGCTCTTATGATATTCCTTCATCCCAAATAAGTCATCATCAATCACTATCGAGTGATATGCTCCATAGGTGTTTTCCCTTTATCTGTCCTACCAATAGATGATTCCCTCCTTTTCATTATATCATTAGGCGCTTATTCACCTCTTCGATGACCTACCCCTCCATCTTGTGGTTGAACTCGACCAACATCCTTTATAACACTTCTAGTAGTATTGGGGATTCTATAAATAATTTTATTCTTGATATGGGATGAAGCAACTTGCTCTTCCTAAGAAATCAATTACCCCTTCTTTTCCATAAGGGCTTGGATGGAGCTATGATGGTTGCAAGACAAGTGTTATCAATATGATGCATAAACAAATAAAGAATGCATGTATGTATGGAATGCATATGTTATTAGAAAAAGATCCTTCAAACCTTATTTCTCCCACACATAAAGTTTAGAGGTTCTTTCCTAAGTGAGGTCACATGGTTCCACCAATTTAGGATAAAGAATACACGTGGTCATCACAGACTAAAGAGGATCAAAGTCCCAAAAGAACATATATACATTGGAATGAAAAACATAATGGTTGGTATACATGAGAGGAAACTTTTTACATTTTCTTAAGAAAAAATGTATAAAGAAATGAAGAATCCCTTTTACAAGGGATGTACATTAATAATGAAAACTCTACATAAGGGGTAAAGGAATATACAAATATTTGCACAAGGGGTAATTAAATCGACGGGAATAGAGGAAATAATAGTATTTACATAAGGGTGCCTAATCATGTTCTTTAAGGATTCTAACCCTTTCTTGAAGTAGAAATGCAAATAAAGAGCTATCCTATTTCAAAAAGCTATTGGCTCTTACATGCACCTAGATGGTTAAGATTGTTATTGTAGTTGATAGCTCCCACAAGCTTGGGGGACAGTTGTCATAACTCCCCATTTGGTATACTCAAAAGTACTTAGCGTGTGAGTGATGAACCCTCTTTACCATCTCCTAAGCCTGAATGGAGGCACAACTTTATAGAACCCATCAGTTTATCTAAGGGCAAATCTAGTATGTGTGTTGAGGTGTTGAGGCTATATGAATGTAATGAATTAATCAATTACAAAGTTAATATGGTAAAATTTGAACCAGAGATTGAACGGAAAGTCAATTTTGTGTCCCTAGTGGATTCGCCACTATGAGCACCTCGCATTCGAATGAGTGGAATATTACCTATGACTTAATCCTTTTATTGATTAATAAGGGATTGAGTGGATGAGGGTCATACATTGGTAATTATCCTAAAACATGGCATATGCTTGGATTAACATGGGATCTTTTAATCCTCGCACAAGTTTGAAGCCTTTTATCCAAATGCTCATCAATAGGGGACCTAGGCAAAACAATACATTGTACCATTCCCAATGAATCATGGAGTTAACACTCGACTTTAGTCAGGACAAGAATTCTGGTAAAGGTAAAATCTAAACCTAACTAAGTCATTTAGAAAACCCAATTTGTCTTCACCACAACAGAGATTGGGTTCGAGATTTGGGTATGACTTAGGAAAGAGGTTAGACACACCCAAATTGCATGTATATTAGGACCCAACCTTTAAGCATCTTTAGTTCACTTTTTACCATTTTAACCTTATTATTAATTAGTCTATTTAATGCCTCTAAACATATTTCTAGTGTAGTTCAATCAATCATATCAAAGTATCATCATAACCAATGTCTTAATGCCTCTAAACATATTTCTAGTGTAGTTCAATCAATCATATCAAAATATTGTCATAACCAATATCAAAGGCCCCAGGGATCATACAATTAAGGTGATGTTATGCATATAAAATGACTATAGTTAAGTACAATGGGATTTATCACATCCCTCAATCACCTACATATGGAAAAGCACATGTTAGTGATCATCATAGATAATAATAAATAAAAAGGCACATAAAATGAAATGCAATGAAGGGAAAGGTCTTACCTAAGGTCTCCAAGTCAAGCGAACCTAAAATGAGATATAAGTTCAAAATCAATCAACCTAATGTCACATGAATCACATAAGAGTAATAATAATGACAAATATAACATAGACATATGAATCATGACATATGAAAAATCTCTCATGGAATGTAAGTGCACTTTAAAGGATGTTAATGTCTTAGGGATATGTTTAAATAAGTGGCATCTTATGTCATTGAACCGTCATCCACATTGCTCCTAAATAGCTAAGCATTCATAAACACCATTAACATTAATGAAAGTTAGAATGTTAGTCAAAAGGAGACCATTTCATGGACAAAATGTCTATAGAATACAAACATGAACCACAGTCTAATAGGAAGGTCATTAGGTGTGGAACTTTCTTCCCAAACTCTAATCATATAGTCACCCAAATCATAATGAAAGAAATGAACTATCTAAAGAGCTAATCACATCCTTCTATGGTGATAATGATTATGACATAAACATAACTCAAAATAATAATAACCATAATAAAGCTCTCATGGTCGTAGGAATGAAGAATTCCTCACTTGTTCATGGCCTAAAATGACCTTAAAACAAAAAACATATCCCACGTTAAAACATCAAGTAGGAAAGAATGAGAAGGTTTTATATATAAAAATCATAAAACTTACCCATTCTCAATCATTGTCTAGGGCACTTAGGTCATAAGACCTACCTCTATTCTATTAATGGAACTCCCAATACATTAATTAGAAACCTTAAAAAGAAAAGAACCTGAATGGAGAAAAGGGTGAGCTTTACAAATTGTTATCAAACAAAGTGGGTTGTACAACATACTTAGTAGTCTATATATAACACAAGAGGTCTCTACAACCCATCTACACCTAATTTTCAAAAATAGAAAGAAGGAAGAAAGAGGGAAGAATAGAGCAGGGGATAGGGGCCTAAGATGCTTTTAGATGTTCCTCTTGCCCTCAAAGGTACTTGACTTTGAGAATATCCTTTAGAATACAATGAGAATGCACAAATGTGAATAACAAAAGCCTTGTTCTACCTTAGATCTTTGATTTGGTGAGTTGAGTGTTTGGTCTCTAGGTGTTTAGGGTTTGTAAGTGAAAATTTTGGCATAATGATTTGAGGATTGTCCAAGTCTCTTCCTCACTCTAATGATAGGGAATTCATAGAGGGAGAGGGATGCACTAGACTTGGAATGGCTCTAGTTACACCACATTCATGATAAACAATAAATAATGGCCATGAAAGTTTGGAAATTAGGGTTTTCAAGTAGTCTATACAACCAAAGAGTTGGTTGTATAGCCCACCAGGTTGGTTTTCCAACCATTTAGCTTCAAGGAGAGGAAATTCTAAAATGTTATATTGTTTAAGATTTGGTAGCTGACTGTATAGCCAACTAAGATGGTTGTACAACCATTTTAAACATGGTTAGTAGAATTAGGCTTTTAGGCCTTATGGTCTTAGGCATGGTTTGAAGTTTGATCCAAGGCTTCTTAAGGCCTTTATTATTCTTCTTCTTCTTATATTTCCCTTTACATTTTGAGGAATAATTCTATTAGTTTTCATCGTTAAGCTTATATTCTAAGGCCTAAAATTTCATGCTCATAGTAGTGAATAAGAAAGGGGCTAGTATATGGGTAATTTTCATGTCACTAGAAAGAAAGCTATTCTCTGTGGCCAAGAAATTGGATTTTAGGGTGACCAATAACATGGTTGAGTATAAGGCTTATGCATTTAGGTTGGAATCTTTGATATAAATGAGGGTAAGGACAACCAAAGTATATGGGCATTCATTATTTGTCATTTATCAAATAACTGATAAGTGGGAATTAAAGGAGGAATGTTTGAGCCTATATTTGGAGCACTTGACGAGATTGATTTAGAATTTCGAAAGAATCATATTTCACCATATATCGTGGGAAGAGAATGTAATGATTGATGCCTTAGCCACATTGGTTTCTATTTGGGATGGGCCGAAAAAGATTCCAATAAAGTCATTTATTATGCTTAGGTCTACAATGCCATGCTACATTGGTAAAAAGGTGATGTAAGTGTCTCTAGAAAATCATCATTGGTACTATGATGTGCATAAATATTTGAAAAGTAGGGAATACCCCAAGTGAGATGAAAAGAAGGATAAGGACATAATTTAGAGGCTAGCATTACAATTTATAGTTTGTGATGGCATGATGTATAAGCAGATGTCAGATGGGGTTCACTTAAGATGTCTGATTGTGGAAGAAGTAAGAAAGCTCATGAAAGAGGTACATGCAGGGAATTATGTTCCTTACATGAATAGGAAAGCCTTGACCAAAAAGATTTTGAGGATCGGTTATTATTAGATAACTATTGAATAAGATTATATCCAAACTAACTGAATTATCACAAATGTCAAGTTCAGTAGCCTCAAACATTTGTCGCCTATTAAAATAGAATATGACTTCACCATAGCCATATGTAGCTTGGGGCATTAACATAGTTGGAGAAATCAAGTTAGCCTCGATAAAGAGGCATACATATATTATGGTCGCAATTGATTACTTTTCAAAATTGGTAGAAGCTAAGGCTTTAAGCAAAGCACATGGCTCAATTTATAGAAAATAATTTCATATGTTACTATAGTGTGCCCTACCACATTGTAATGGAAAATAGGGTGTATTTTTAGGCTGAGGTCAAAATAATCCTAAAGAAGTATGAAATGACCCATCATAAGTCATCATCTTATAGACCACAAGCGAATGAAACAATCAAAATAGGTAGCAAACAAGTTAACAACATCCTCATTAAAATGGTAGAAATTTATAAAAGACTAGTTAGAGAAATTGCCTTTCATATTATGAGGTTACTGAACCACAATTAAAATGTTAACAAGAATGACATTGTGCTCCTTGGTGTATGGAATGGAGGCAGTATTACCAATTTAGATGAAGATGAGATCTATATGGTTATTGGTAAAGAAAGAAATTCTTGAGTATTAGTATGCGAGAAGTAGGTTTGAACAACTAGCATTATTAGATAAGAAAAAGTTAAAAGCTCTCTACCACATCCAGCTATACCAAGCTAAGATGATGCACACTTTAAACAAAAGAGTCAAGGCAAGTATAATATACGTGTTAGTGATTTAGTGCTAAAAGCAATCTAACCACAAGTTCATGATCCTCGAGGAATATTTAAGCCAAATTATAAAGGTCCACACATGGTCAAGTTAATCTATTCTAGCACTATCATAAAGTTATTAGACATGGATGCGAATGAGTTCTTCGAGCTAGTAAACCTGGATAGGCTAAAGAAGTACTTCATGTAAAGATGTGATGTTAAATCAAAACCATAAAAAGGCATATTAGGCAAAAATTAGGGCATCAAAAAAAAAGAAAGAAAAAAAAAAAGAAAGTCTACGAAGTTGAAAACCTAAAAAGGTAGCCTAGGTAAAAATTAGTACATAAAATATATAATAAGTAAAGCAAATGTTAAGAGAGTATGAATGACCGGTGGGGAAGCCTACCATAAGGTGATAAAATAAGGGGCAATAGCGAATGAGGCAATGACAAAAAGCAAGAAGCCAATAAGTCAGAAGCATTGAACAAGATAATTGGATGATCTAATGTGCCATAATTAAAAATAGTGATCTTGCATTTAATTAATATATGGTATGCAAATTGTAATGATTCATGGTAAGCATAATATCAAAAGAAGATACATTTGCATAATAAAAGTAGTCTTTGTCAAGCATTTCTATATACTAAATGAAATATAAGAAGTTCTTTTCTATGTGCCTATTGTTTAAAATGTTTGATGAAGTCATGAAGGTCCTATGTTGTCACACAACTAAGCCTCGAAATTAGCATCATTAAAAGTAGAGGCCTCAGTGGGAAACATATGGTAAATATAACGATTAGCCCAAGCGGCCTCCACTTTTATCTAGGAAATGCTAAGTCAATGGTCCTTTAGTGAAAGTGGGAAGGAGGCCCACTACATCCTTTGAGGCCCTAACTTAATGGCAGACTCTAATCGTATTGTAAAAAATACTTAGTAATAGATTAGGGATGATCATATACCATTCATAGGTACTCAAGGTAACCCGAATCATTCACCACTAAGGACAGGTCCAACAGATGTAAGAATCTATAATGTGACACAATTGTTTAGCCCATTCAGCTATGGTAAAGGCAAGCTTCGACAAATGATCGCTTGAGTGACGTTATGGGAAATGGCATCCTACATCCAAAGTAAAAGCATATAACAAACCTAGTGTCTCTTGCAGCCATATCTTTAAAAATAAACAAGAAAAAAGAAAGTTTATTAGGTTCAAAACATTAAAAGAATGACTTAAGGAAAATTGAGTGGCCTTTTAGATCAAAACACTAGATGGGTGGTTCAAGAAAAAGTTAGGTTAGTAAAAATATAAATAGAAAAATAAAAAAAAGAAGGTTGAAGGAGAAATCTGTACCTAAAGCAATAATGAGCTCCTAGAGAAAAGTCACATATACTAAGTGTCACTCTATTTAAAACCTACAATGATCTCACTAAAAATTACTAGAACTAGTGTATTTCTTAGCTCAATTTCTTCAATAAGACGCAAAGTTTGCAAATCTATTTCTTCATCATCTCTTCATCGCAAAAGTTGGCCATTAAAATTATCGCTATAATATGGGTTTCCATCACCCTACCATGACGCCTAGAAGAATGAAGAGTGAGAAAAGGGGACGTGAGGATTTTCTCTTCTATCTAAAAGAACATAGGCACCTCATTATACCACAAGTTGAACAATTCCATCATTTTTTGGATATTTGGGCAGCAATGCAATTAGATCAGCACCTATAATTTAACAATTAAGATGGCACCAAATTTCTCTAATAATGGACAGATCTAAGTATCTCTAAAGTGAAAGGAGTGGGTAGTAGAACCATATAAATCACAAGCCACTCGAAGAAAATTCACATTGATCCAAACATATGAGAGGTAACGAAGGACTTTGAAGCACATCTAAAGTAGTTCATACTTATTTTGGAGTAGCAGTGACTTCAAAAATGCTTTGGCCATGGTGAAAAATCCAAAAATGGTGGATATGGCCATGAAAATAGAGGAGATATGCTTTATAGAAAGAGAAAGGATGAATAGTGCTTGTCAACTGTAAATAAAGAGTATTTGGCTATACATACTACTTAAGCTATCTATAAAAACCATTAATGGTCTATACATACAACTTAATGGTTTGTACAAACCACTAGTCTTATAGAATTTTCCTTATATTTAGGGTATTTAAGTTGTTTCATACATATTCTTAAAGACACATATAGATGCAAATGAGTAGAAATTATCTAATTATGCATGAGTACTACAAACAATGTGTCTGAATGGAAAATGGGCATCAACTTTTGAAAAAGAAAGCCAAAATGCAACAAAATTGAGGTAGAATCACCTTAAAATATTTCCCAAATGACCTAACCATCTAATCCACATCTAAAATAGGGCCTTAAAACTTGCCCAAATAATTATCCAATAGTACCAATATAGTAAGCAGTATAGTAATAGGGAAAGAAGGGAAACATCTTAAGAATTAAATCAAGAGCAGTAATGAATGACTTAACCCTCATCCTCCTTTTCATCTGAGACCTCAGTGTCCCCCTTTGACTTTGAATGGGCTTACCGCTCCATCTACTTTATGAATGCCTTAAACGATGCTAGTTAGGTCTTTGTTTCCTATAGCTTATGTTCCTGATGGTGGACTAGCTTCTATAAACATACACAATGGTTAAGGATCATTACAAAATAAATGTACACAGTAACATATCCATACTCATGCATACATCATTTGTATTTTCTTTTACTAACTTAGATCTCGCGAGTCTACTAAATGAGAGCCTTCTTAACATGGCTATGAGATTGAACATGGCCTGAACTAGACTTATAAAACCTATAAATAAATATTTCAACAATAATTATAATTGAGGAAAAGTAAGCCAACATAAAAAAAAAAAAAAAGGAAAAAGAAACAATACTCACATATGTAGTACTAGCTAGCTCAAATGTGCTCATCAGCCTTGTGATCTCCAAAACCATAATAGAACTGATGAGGGAGTAACATATGTCTTTACCAAGCTATCAGGGAGAGGATTCAACTCACTAACTATAATCAGCTCTAAACCACCATCCTCCATAATATCGGCCTATTTATAGCCCTTAATAGTAAGAATGGGCTCCATAAGCCTCCTATTCAAGTGAGTTATAGTGCCTTGTGCGTCGCGACACAGTATAGTCCTCGTACGAGCCTTAAAATGGGGAAATGCTTGGATGACTACCTTTTCCATTAGGATCATACCTAATAGAGCCCCAACCATCCAAGTCTTATACTCAATCTCATTAATAACAAGCTGCTCCCCTAATCTGAACATTAACTCTCATTGTAGCTTGTCCTTCTTTAAATTTGTTACTTAAAACATATCGACAGGTAGATGTGAAGGCACTAGTCTCGCATTTGGGCCCTCGAGCCAAATGATTACCCTCTTTCCGAGATACCACTCCTGAATTGAGGACCTTATCAGCAGGCATCGCTTGAAGGAGCACTTTTTACCTTAACCACCTTAGGTTACAACCTATCAGAAATACCTTTCTAGTCCAAGTGTTACTACAGGAGAAACACAAACCTTAATCCCATCATTATAAGTATTTGGCCAAAACATATTAATGATGTAAAAACAGATGATAAACTTTATTTTACAAATTGAATGTATCTGAGACATGCTCAGAGTGTTCAGGCGGTTGCACTTGACCTTGACAAATGACTCATCGTGGTGAGTAAAGCTCTACCTCTAGAAGTAGGGCAGCAGTCATCCATGTCTTATAGAGGATTGCTACCAACTAGCAACCCTAGCTCTATAGGCCATGTCTGTTAGAGATGCAACATCAACTAAATAAAGACAAAAAAGATGAATTAGTAAATAAAAGGGAGGCTCAGATAGATTGGTTACTTCAAGCACTCACTAAACCCTACCCATCTAGGATAGCCCTTGATAGCATTGATCGAGATAGGGCAAAAATGGCCAATCGCCACCAAACCCTAATCAAAATGGCAGTTCAATCCTAAGTCCTCAATGACTAGTAGTAGGCAAATCACAACTATATTTGCAAGGTAAGCGAACAGTGTCCTAAAGAGGTTGTATAGAAGAAAGTAGCGAGCCATCTAATTTATCGCCTTTTACGGGCCATCATTAGTGGTGATCAAAGCATCCTTCTTTATGTTGGAGCATTCGAAGGAGAGATTACCCTTTATCCTAGGGATACATTTGAGGAGATGATGTATGCAATCTTTATGCAGGACCAACCCATGTACCCCCACATTGGTAGGCAAAAGAATCTTGGAGCACTTAATCTTGATCATGAAAGTGAAGTCTCCATGAGTAAAGGTGAGCTTTCTTATTTGGGGCAGATGTAAAGTTTGTGCATTGTCCATCCACTGCTTAACCAACACTTGTATCATGGTCAAATCGATTCATGGAGACCTATTTGAAAGTGTCCTTAACAAAGATAAAAAGCTTAATCCCCTACATTTGAGCCACCGAGTGTGCTGGCATGCTCCTAAGCTAGACCTCGACCAAAGTAATAGATCTACCTCCCATGCTAAAGGAGACATCACCCTGAAAATAAACAAGACAAACTATGATCTCATGACCAAAAGTAAAGACGAAAGAAGAAAAGTCAAACTGAGCATGACAAGAAAGAGAAGACTGAGAATTAAAGCAATATGTAGCATCCTAGATGTTTCATACGAATAATTTGGATAATTTGAACAATTAAGGGTATTTTTCTAATTTATTTTGACTTATAGTTGAGTTAAAAATATAATTTGAGATTTTAAATATGATACACGATATCTAAAAGTGATCATAGTCATTTTCAATACAAGATTGATATACGTGTAATGGAGGGTATTTAAGTAATTTTACAATAAAAGTAATTTTATTGAATGATTAATATTAATTAATTGTTTCAATTATTTGTTAGAGAAAAAATATTAAAACTTAATTAAATTTATAATTTCATGATTGATTAGTAATTGATTTTATGGAGCAAAGTAATATTTACTTTGAAGATTAAATTAGTTTGAAAGCTAAGTAAAACTATAAGGGCCAATGTGTAATTTAGTTAGGCAAACTATTTGTATAAATATGTTAATATATTGAGTGTGTCGGAGAGTTGACGCAGTCGACACCATCCATAGAGAACAAGACTAAGAGAGAGAGAGAGAGATGAAAAAATAAAAGGAGAAAAAATTGATGAGACTAAGAAAAAATTGATGATTCTCTTGAGGTTTTTTATTAATTCATTAAAATTTTTCTTAGAGGTAAATTAATATGATTTAAATTCAAATTTATTATACATTATTTTAGATTATTTTACTTTAATTTTGATTAATTAAAATTATTTGAATCAATTAGTTTGATTTTGAGTGATTTTAGGATTTCAATTAGGTTTTTACTCATTTAAATTAGAGTTTGTTTATTGGAGATTAATTAATGAATAAATATTAACTTTAAATTTGTGGTTTTAATATATATTAGTGATTTGATCATTTGTAGGGGCAATCATAAATATTTGAGTGGTTTTTATAAATATATTTAATGGTAGAAATCTTTCTCAGGATTTTAGACTTTCAGTAAAAACTTAGAAAATGTATATCTGGAGCTAGAGGCATTATTTATTGTTGATTTTTTTTTATATTTTGGTGATATGAGTGTCTATTTTATGATTTCAAATTTGAAATTGATCCAACAGTGAAAATATATTTATTGAGCTATTTTCACAGACTGATTAATGACAAATCTGTGTAGTAAAGCTATAGAAAATAATTATTTTAAAATAGTAAATGATATTATTTTTCTCTCAAATTTTATATGGAGTATTTTGTATTTGTCTAATATGTCACATAAAATTTTTATAATTTTTAGAGTATCTAATGTATCACTTTAAGGGTTATTTTTAGTTGTTATATTGTGGAAGTCATTAAGCATGACAACGCATTTGAGGATATAATTTAAAAAATAAATAGTGTCCATTTGATCTCAAATTTTATAGAGTATCTTTAACATGATTCTTATGATATATAATTTTTTTCAGAATTTTTAGAATATTATATGTATTAGTTTAAGGTCAATATATATTTGTTGTCTTGTAGAGGTTATCAAGTGAGATATTCTATTTGAGGTTATAATTAAAAATATTAAATGGTTTTATTTGAATATGAAATTTTATATGAAAATCTAAGATATATTTGAAGTGATGTAGAATTTTTGTAGAATTTTTAGAACACCTAAAATATTTATCTTGAAAGAGTTTTATTTGATGTCCAGTATGAATTAATAGTTGAGACAATTTATGATATTAAATATATGAGAGATAAAATGTTGTAGGATTAAATTCAAAGGTTTATTGAGAACTATTTGAGATTATTTTTAATTTTTATATAAGTTATTTGGGTACAGATTAAAGCTATTCTAGAGGTGTTATAATGAGATATTTATGGTTAATAACTTTGGGAATAAAATTATGACTTAAAATATTAGGTTATAAATTTTATTAAAATATACTAGTTAATTAAAATTATAAATGTATTTATATTTATAGATTTAGGATTATAATTTTAATTTAAATTTTATGTGTTAATTATATTATTAAATATAATCACGTGGTGATATAGGATGGTGCTATCAGTGGTGAATCGACTTATATGAGTTATACATTAGTGCTTATGTTTAGGTGAGGGATTATATGAGTTTATTTGAATTAAAACTAAATGGTTAATTGTATAATTAAATTTATGTACATGTTTGCTTATGTGATTAGAAGTCGAGGAACAACTACATATGTCATCTGTGCATATTTGTGCACAAATGTTTTTGTTGAAAATTATTTTGCTATGTGTAACATGATAGCTATTATGTATTATGTGGGGGAAAGACAATGACTTGAACCCCATGGTGCACCTGGGTCATATGTACTTGTGTATATGTATATAAGCCTGTAAAGGATGATATAGTGTATAGCCCATAGTGACCTCAATTGTATATGAATACATTGGTTATCAAGCCTCATATGTTATATGTTCGCTACAGAGCCCTATATGTTATATGTTGGCTACAAAACACTATATATTATATGTTAGATATAAAGCCCTATGTGGATTATTTGATCAGTTCTATCCTAATCTTCTCCATATATGTAATTTTGTGAAATTGAATTGTGCTTGCAAGTGATTTATACTATTTACTTAAACTTGATCATATGATGTGTTCATGTTGCTATTTGTTTTTTTTTTTACTACTTTATATAATCTCTATAAAAGGTTAGGACATGCCTCATGTCTCTTTGAGTTGTGTTTATGCTCACTCGTTCACAACTCAATTTTGCAATTCTTGTTCAATATCAAACAAGACTACTTATTTCTTCAAGTTAAGTTATTAATGTCTATAAATATATTTTATTTTAGTATTATTTATATTTGATTATATTTGTTTTATTTTCTCTAGTAGATGATCTCTATAGATCATGAGTGTAACTTATTTATTTTAAACATATAAATTTAGTGCATTGTATACAAATTAATACATTATACTTGGCAAGTTATCAATTATATATATTGAAAATATTTTAAAATAATTTGTATTATTGCATTTCGCTTCCACCAATTTGAAAATTTTTATTTTTTCTTAATTTAGGCATACATGTAGGCTAGTGAGGTTAAAGCCATGGCCTTAGCTCCACGCTGGTCATAACCCCTAGGTTTGGGGCATGACAAAAGTGGCATCAGAGCCATAGGTTCATTAAGTCTAGTATCATTCATAAGTTTCTTTTATTGTCTTCTTTGCTTCTGTTTCAACATTTCCATTTTTGTGATTACCTTCTTTCACTTCACCATTTATCTTGTAATCTATCAAAGTCACTTGCTTATTAAATCTTTTTATTTTATATAATAATTCTTTGCCTCCTATTTAGGTTCATTATTTAATTTTTGTGTAGGAATTATGCCTATCATCTTTATAGAGTTACTTGTGTTGCATTTAGTGACCATTTGACATTATTGTAATTATAACATGTGTTTATTATTACTAACTACATGTCGCTATTGATTTTATACAAATATAAAAATGATAGGTTAGCAATATTAGGATTCAATATGATTTAATTCATTAGTAGAACAATATAGATAGTTGACGTTGTATATATTATGAAGGTATGTGGAGTTATATGAGATTATAATGTATAGTAGATATATTAGTTGAATTGAAAAATAGTGACTATAGTGAATTGAATGTGACCGTATATGTATAAGAAACTAAAAGTTTGAAGTTTATGTGTGATAAGAGATTTTAAATTATCCAATAATAATTTTGAGAAGGTTTTTTTTATATTGGTTATAATGATTTAGGATTGAATGAAGAATAAACATTGAGTTTGAAAGAACTTATGTATGATCTATTATGGTGTGATTATTATCCTTAATATTTTAAGTCCAATGAGAATTTTATGAAATTTATTATTTGAAGTTTATAGTGATGATCAATATTAGCAGTTTGAAATTTTAGAGATGAAATTTTTTGAAGAGACGAAAATATAGTATGGAGCAATTTTATAGAATTGATTTTATGACTTTGGAATTATTTGATGGTATTTTATGTTTGGCTAGAAATAAATCTTATGTATGGAAAATTAAGAAATACATGAGATTGATTTTGACTTAATAGTTAGTTTGCTTCTTATGTGTTTAAAGGTTATGATGCATGTTTTCTAAGTGATATTAAAAGATTGATAATTTGATTGATATTAGATTATTCTAGAGACATTTGATTATTGATAATGATTGATAATTATGTGATTAAATCTGTAAGGGAGAATATAATATTATATGGTGTCATTGATCAATTTTATAATTTAAAGGTTTATTAGTGTTTATAAATAATAAACTTGATGTTTGAAAATAAAAAAGGATAATTGATTTATAATTGATATACATATTCTAATATAGGTTCATTGAGATTAAATGAGATTGGTAAATATTGAAACTTGAATGCAATAGAACATCGATAAATAGATTTAGCAGAGATATATTTTATGGATGAATGCAAGTATTACTTATATCGAAAATCAAAAGTGGTGATAGAAGGAGATTTTTTTTTTTTTTTTTTAAGAAAAATGATTATCAATGTTATATTTATTTATTTGAAGATTTTCAAAGAGCTTAATTATTTTGTTTAAAGAATTAGTAAAATTAGTATCTTTTGATAATTATGGATCTTAAAATCATTTCACTTAGAAGTTTTATTGTTTGTTATTTAGTAAAAGACTTGGAGATATGAAAATAAATATAGTGATTTAGTTATAATTGAAATTGACAATTTTAAATATATTATTTCATATATAATTATTATAATTCGAGGTTGCTTTTTATTTGAGGAGAGAAAATATAAAATCTCTAATTTTTCATAAATTTATTTTAAGTATTTAGGCCATATGAGTGTTTTTATAATTTTTGTTTTAGAAATTTCAAGGACAAAATTATGATAAATAGGGTAACAATGTAACATCTTATATTTTTCATAAGGATAATTTTGGTGATTTAGACATTAAGGGTATTTTTTAAATTATTTTAACTAATAATTGAGTTAAAAGTATAATTTGAGATTTTAAATATGATATATGATATTTAAAAGTGATTACAGTCATTTTAAGTGTAAGATTTATATACATTTAGTTGAGGGTATTTAAGCAATTTTACAAGAAAAAGTAATTTTATTGAGTAATGAATATTAATTAATTATTTTAATTATTTATTATAGAAAAATAATTATTAAAACTTACTATTAAATTTATAACTTCATGATTAATTGATTAATTGATTTTATAAGTCAAAATATTATTTAATTTGAAGATTGAATTAGTTTGAAAGCTAAGCAAAATCATAAGGATTAAAATGTAATTTAGTTAGGTTAACTATTTATATAACTATGTTAATACGTTGAGTGTGCCAGAGAGTTGGTGTAGCCGCACCATCCATAGAGAAAAAGACAAAGAAAAAGAGCGAGAAAAGGGAAAAAAAGAGAAAATAATTGATGTGGTTTTTTAATTGATGATTCTATTGATGTTCTTCATTAATTCATTCAATTTTTTTCTAGAGATAAATTAATTTAATTTAAATATAGATTTATTATATATTACTTTAGATGATTTTAGTTTAATTTTAATTAATTAAAATTACGTGAATCAATTAGCTTCATTATGAGTAATTTTATGATTTCAATTAGTTTTTTATTCAAATTAGAGTCTTTTAATTGGAGATTAATTGAGGCATAAATATTAATTTTAAATTTGTGTTTTTAATATATATTGGTGATTTGATCATTTGTAGGAGCAATAATAAATAATTGAGTGCTTTAAATAAATATATTTGATGATCAGAATCTTTTTCAGGATTACAAATTTTTACTAAGAATTTAGAAAATTTATATCTGAAGCTTGAGACATTATTCACCATTGATATTTTATATGTTGATGATCTGAGTATCTAATTTTATGATTTCAAATTTGAGATTGATCCAACGGTGAAAAATATACTTATTGAGTTATTCATAGACTAATTAACTATAAATCTATGCAGTACTACTCTGGAAATTAGTTATTTTAAAATAGTAAATGATATTATTTTCATCTCCAATTTTGTATGGAGTATTTTGTATCTGTCTAGTATGATAAATAAAATTTTCATAATTTTGGAGTATTTAATATATCACTTAAGGATTATTTGGAGTTATTGTACTGTGAAAGTCTTTAAGCAGGACAACCCATTTGAGATACAATGTAAAAAAAATACAATAGCGTTAGTTTGACCTCAAAATTTATATAGAGTATCTTTAACTTGTTTCTTATAATATATAATTCTTCTCAAAATTTTTAGAATATCAGATGCATTAGTTTAAAGTCAATATATTCGTTGTCCTATAAAGGCAATCAAGTGGGATAATCTATTTAAGGTTATAATTAAAATTGTAAATGATTTTATTTGAATATGAAATTTTATATGATAAATCTAAGATTTATTTTGAGTGATATATAATTTTTGTAAAATTTTTAGAACACCTAAAATATTTAACTTGATAGAGTTTTATATGATGTCCAGTATGGACTAATAATTGGGATAATTTATGATATTGACTATATGAGAGATAAATAATGTAGGATTAAATTCGGAGGTTTATTAAAAATTATTTTGGTTAATTTTTAATTTTTATATAAGTTATTTAGATTGAGATTGAAGCTATTTTAAACATGTGTTGTAATGATATATTTGTGGTTAATAATTTAGGAATAAAATTATAACTTAAAATATTAGGTTACAAATTATAATTAAAATATATTTGTTAATTTTTATAGATTTAGGATAACAATTTTAATTAAAATTTTATGTATTAATTATATATTATTAAATATTATCATATGATGATACAAGTGGTGCTATCGATGGTGAATCAACTTATGTGAGTTGCACATTAGTGCTTATGTTCACTTGACGGATTTATATGACTTTACTTGAATTAAAAATAAATAGTTAATTATATAATTAATTGATGTACATGTTTGTTTATGTGATTAGAAGTTGAGAAACAATGGCATATGTTATCTATGTATATTTATACTCAAAGTATTTGTTGAAAATTATTTTGCTATGTGTAACGTGATAGTTGTTATATATTGTGTTAGGAAAAGATAATGACTTAGACCCCCATGGTGCACCTGGATCATATGTACATATGTATATATGGATATAGGTCCAGGGTGACCTCAATTGTATACATAAATAATTGTATATGTAAATGATGGCTATCAAGCCTCATATATTATATGTTGGCTATCAAGCCCCATATATTATATGATGGCTATCAAACCCCATATATTATATGATGGCTATAAGGTTCTATATGTTGTATAATGACTAGAAAGCCTCATATGGATTATTTGATCAGTTTTGTCTTAGTTTTTCCTGTATATGAGATTTTATGAAATTGATTTGTACTTGTAAGTGATTTAGAATATTTACTTGAACTTGTTGCACTCTTATGTTTGTGTTGTTATGTTGGTCCTAGTGCACTAAGAAGAAGGGGGGGGGAGTGTTGAATTGGCTGTAGATTTGAACTTTTGATTATGGAGTATGCTTTACAAAAATGAAAGATTAGAGGAAGAGTAGGAGAAGAATGAACACAAGAGTTTTATAGTGGTTCGTGTATTAACCAACCCTATATCCACTCTCCAATTCACCAATTGGGTGTTGCACTCAATCACTAGTATTTTACAAGCTCATACTCAACTTAGTGTTTAGGCTCACACCAAACCTTACAAGTATTTCTTAAGGCTCACACTCAACCTAGTGTTTAGGCTCACACCAAATCTTACAAGTGTTTTTCCAAGGTTCACACTCAACTTATACAAGAGTTTTACAATTAGGCTAACTCTCAAACCTAAACAAGAGTTTTCTATACAAGGGCACACTCTCAAACCAAATATAAGAGTTTTACAACTAGGCTAATTCTCAAACCTTACACAAGGTATTTAAAGCTCACACCAAATTATGTATAAAGAAATAAGGAATTAAAGTAGAGCATTCACTTTGCAAGAATTTTGGCACTACTAATAGTCCTTCTCTTGCATTAACATCAGTTTGGTGGAGTATTTATAGCCCACATCCGCCAAAGAGATGTTACTCTAAAACTATAAATAAATCTCTACGATATGTTAGGTAGATTTAACATTAAATGCTTGTCAGGTGGAAGTCATGGTCGCAACTCTCATTTCGTGATCGTAAATTTCCAATTTTCACTAAGGAGCTGAAAATTGCAGCAAGAACCCCATCTTGTGTCTAACAGCTAGTCTATGTGTCAGCTGTCCATTAGTTGTCTAAGAAAAGTAGTTGTTGGTCTTTTTAACGGATCTTAAATTTTGTGATCGCAAGTTTGCTTTGGTAAGGGCGCGACTCAGATCGCGAATTTCTCTAGTTGGTGAGAAAGCTTCAACTCCTTGAGTTGCGGTTGTGACCAAGTACGCTCACGATTTTTGATTTCCAATGGTTACCTTGGACACTTGGTGTGTTGTGGCTATGGCTTTGGTTCCCTCATTTGTCAGTATGAAATTCATGATCACGAATCTGGATGAGATACCCGACGCGATTTCCTCTGTGACTTAAGCTCACTTTCTTTAGCTAAGTCGCGGTTATGAATTCGCCCGTGAATTCCTCTACACTAGCTTTATCCATCCTTGTGACTGATTGGTGGTTGCTATTTATAATATACACACATCGAAATTGGATGAACTTTACAAGGTTGGAGATTTTTGAATTCCAATGAATATAACTCTTATAAACTATAAAAACAACACTTAAAATTGACATTAGAACTTTCAATATTTATTGTCAAAATCAAAAGAGAGCTTTGACTTAAGTTTGAATATCCTAGTCTAACATTTTATTTGTCTATTTATTATTTTATATCAACTTTTTAAGAGGTTAGGATGTTCCTTTCTCGCATAATGTCCCACTGAGTTGTGTTTATGCTCACCCCTTCACAACTCAACTTTACAAGTCATGTTTAATATCAAGCAAGACTACTGCTGAGCTGTTAATATCTATATATTTTCTTTGAGTGTTATTTATATTTGATTAGATTTATTTTATTATCTCCAGTAGATGGTCCCTATAAATCTTGAATGTAATTTATTTATTTTAAACATTTGATTTTGGTACATTGTATACAAATTAATACCTTATACTTTATACGTTTTTATATATATGTTGAAAATATTTTTAAATAACTTTTGTTATTGTATTTCACTTTCGCCAACTTGAAAATTTTTATTTTTGATTAATTTAGATGTACATATAGGCTAGAGGCCATGTCTTTAGCTTCACTTTGATCATGACCTCCAAGTTTGGGGCATGATGCAATATTTGAAATAAGAGGTCATCATGGCATACATAAATTGAGAAATAACATCAAGCTAACTATAACAAATCGAAAGTTTATGTATGCAAGATGTATGATTTCATTAAAAAAATAATGATAAATTCAAGATATTTTTATGCATAGGTGCATGAAAGATTGAAAGAATCATAAAGTGGAGCAAAAAGATTTCCAAATTATAGAGAAGACAAAGACCTATGGTGCAACTGCAAAAATATGCATGAACATAACAAGGAGCAATTCAAGAAATCACATGGAAAATTATAGAAGTTAATATAATATGCAATCTTCTAACATTTCAAAATATGGTTCAATAACTATATATAGACAAAGTTTGCAAAAATCAATATAACTTAAGTCGAATTTTAGCAAAAATTTAGAAAATAATAATAAGATAAATCATAAAATTTTGCAGGTATGTGTTTCAAGTTTTTAACTAAGATAGTAGACTGAAGTATGACTAATAGATAAATCTTGAAATATTGAAGGTAAGTATCCTACTGTCTAATTTAATTTTCTAAGGCCAACCTAGTGTTCGTATGCATAAGACAATATTTGAATAGTGCCTATAGTCCAAAAATGCAGAAAGCGGAAGAAATAGAATAATAATAAAAATTAATTAATTAAAGGAAATAGAGAGGCGGGACCACCTTGCATAAATCCATGCTGACCAGATGGGCATATAAGTCATAGACAACTAACATATCTTTGCTCACCTCTAGGCCCTTCAGCAAAATCTTAGGTAAGACCGCGTGAGGGGAGAAATAGAGAAGAAACAAAATCATAAATAGCCTTCATCTACCCAGGGCTTCATAGACAGTGTCATCCCTCTTAAGGAAGTTAGCGACAAAATCAAACATGGCGTCATCAAACTCATCCTTCATAACTCCAAAGCAAGGGAAACCTAGAGCTAAGTCCAGAGACTTTGCTAGAGAAAAGAACTAGAAAAATGAAAGGGAATGACACAAATGAAGCTAGGGTTGGTTGTAGGCCTTACATGGGGGAGGTTGTCTATACAGACAAACCTTTTATGTGTGAACAGCTAATGCTTATTCATGCCTCAAAATTACAGTGCCGCATCGCGCTACTTATTAAGTTGGTTGTACAAAAAAGGCCCATGTCTATATAGACCACTACCTATAGAGTAAAAGAAAAAGAAAGGAAGGCCTACAGTGAAATGATTGAACTACCATTTGGACTCTTCGAGTCTAAAAAAATTATTTCCAACCTTGAATTTTCACCAAATTATAGAATTAATGCCTAAATTTACTCCTCATATACATTAGAAGGACTTCCAAAATAAATTTGCACTGCAATGACTGTTCCAATAAAAGACTTGACCCCAACTATTGCTTGAGCCAAGATCAACTATCTAAATATAGTTTCATCCCCAACAAATGCCAAAAGGGCTTTTCTGACACATAATCACTCTAAGAAATGTTGAGAGAATTCCTAAACTAAATTTCTCTACCATAATGGCTAAGACATTAAAAGAAGATTCGAGAACATTAGTAGCTAAAAAAACTTGTTAAGACCCCTAATATTTGCTAAAAAACTTTTAGGATGACCGATACTAGCTATAAAGCTATTGTGGATATGTAACTAACATTAGTTGGTACTAGAGGGTTGCTAGAACAAACTTAGTACCTGATGGAGATCTACTAAGACTCTTAGTACCTGCTAGGATGCTTAGTACCTATAAGAAAGCTATTGGAAGCATACAATCCACATTGGTACCTATTAGAGAGCTTCTAGAGCAAGCTTAGTACCAGCTAGAGAACTGTTAAGACACTCCAAAGACTTTAGTATCTACTTGAGGCGCTACTAAAAAGTTGTATCCTTTGGTATCCTTTCATATCCTTTATGATATTTACATTTCAACATTACTTTATTGAGCCTTATTCAAATGATTATTTCTCAAATATCATTTTTCAAGCCCTGCAAAATAGGTGCAAACATCATATCCTAAGCCTTATGATACAAAGGTTGATGATGAAAATCAATGAACATATTCGCTAAAATGCAAAAAGGAAGTTACTAAGAAAGAGGAATAAGGCCTTAAGACACCTTAGAGAAACCTAAAACCGAGTTGGAGCCCAAACCTAAGCTAAGCCTGAACTGTCAGCCTAGGTTAATGGGTTGTATAACCCATTTAGCATGGTTGTACAACCTAGTAACCAAGGTTGCACAACTCACTATTGGGTTGTACAACTTGTCTTAAACCCTAAGAGGGGAACCTTCTGGTGCTAGTCCCTCCCTAAAACCCTTAACTTGTACAACCTTATTTTTTTAGATGTACAACCTAATCTTGGTTATACAGTTCATGTGCAAACCCTAATTCTAGAGTTCCATCTCCTTTCTTTTGATTGGATGTGAACATCTTGCAATCAAAACTATTTTTCCCTATGGTGCACTCACCACCGTCTATAAATACCTCGTTACTTAAAGATGAGGGAGAGACTTGGAAAACCTTCATGTTACTCTACCAAAATTTCTCCACATCCAACCTTTAGCACAAAATCACTAAAACCTTAGTCCATACAATCCATTCCAAGGGTAGAACAAGGCCTAATCTCTATATCCTTTATGCATTCCTAAACATTTTGGAGAATATTGAACACATAGTTAGCCTCTTAGGGCAAAAGAACATTTAAGAAGGCATCTAAAATCCCCTACCCCTTCTTCAAATTCCTTTTCTTTTCTCTTTTTATTTTAGAAAACCTAGAAATTAGAGACTGTATAGTCTTAATGTAGGCTATACTCATAATGGGCTATACAGCTCAGCTTTCTTAGGGAATAGTCTTAAAAATCCTCTCCTTTTCCACCTGAATTCCTTCCATTTTAAAGTTACCCTTATGATGTTTTATAGTTCCATTGACATGATAGGATGAGGTCTAATGATCTAAAACTCCTATTCATTTTAAAAATAGAACTTTAAACAAATTTTAAATGCTTTATAGTGTGTTTTTTTTTAATATTTTGTGGTCTTCCACACTTTGATTGATTAGCATTTTGAGTATTTTGTTTGGACCAAATTTGGTAGTGACCAAGCAAAGAATCATGGATCCTAAGACCTTGGGAGTCTCATTATGGTCATATTTATTTTTCAAGAATGTTATTAATTTTTTTTGGATTTGTGATTTCCCTTTGTTGAAATGGCATTCTAACCTTTGTTAGTGGTGTCTATGGATGCCTAGCTCTTTATGAACTATAAAGGGAGAGGATTCATCAATCCTTAGACCCCTTTTGTAATGATTTTGTCTTAGGCCACTAAAATCCTTCAAGTGCTTTGCATCACATGTTTATGATTTATTGCTTTGTATGGTACATGTGTTTGTATTTTGATGCTATATTGCTTCTCATTTGATGTTGGGATATGCTTATTATGGACTTAGAAACATGTCTAGGTACCTTTTCATGAGAGATATGGTAATTTGAATTGTGCTTTTTTTTTTTTTGTTTATCTCATGTTTTTTTTACTTACTAACTTGTGCATTTTTATGGTGTAGTTGTTTGCTTGTTCTAGACAATAAAATGTTGTCTCAATAATCATTCCATAAGATTATAAATGACCATTTGATCTGTATGGATGAATGCATGATAACCCTATGCCATGTCACATGACCCCTACTTTCCTTTTTTAGATGATTATGTATATGTGAGGAGATACATGTCACTCCTTTTACCATAATGCATGATCCCCCTCCCTTTTGAGTTGTTAATTTGGTTTGTTTGGTTTAATTGCACTAAAGGCATGCTTAAGGTCATTAAATTAAACTAATTAATAATTTCGTTAAGATGTTAGAAGTGAACTAAAGATGCCTGAAGGCTATATCCCAATATTCAAAGAGTTTAAGGGTGCCTAACCTCTCCCTGAAGCCATACCTAATTTTTGAACCCACTATTTGATGGAGTGAAGATGAAATTAGCATTCTAATTAACTTAATTTAGGGTCAAATTTTACCTTCCTTCGATTCTTATGCTGACCAAAATTAGGTGGCGACTTTAAAATTCCTAGGGATGGTATCAACATATTGTCTTGACTTGGTCCCCCATTGACCATAATTTAGACTTAAGGCTTTGAATCTAAAAGATCCATTGTTGATCCAAACATGTGCCACATCTTAAGATCAATACCAATGTAAAGACCTTTATCCTATCAACCCCCTCTAATTAGTCAATAAAAAGATGGTGTTGCAACTAAAATTTCACTCGTTTATGCATAACCCCGAAAATTCAACTTGTGACCGCTTACAGTGGCGACTCCATTGGGGATTTACGAAATTGACTTTGTGTTTAATCTATGGTTCACTTTTAGCATTTTAAACTTATTGTTAACTAGTCCAGTTACATTCATGTAGCCTTCACACTTCACCATGTGCACTAGGTCTACCTTTAGATAAACTAATGGCCCTTCAAGTTTGACACTTAAGCTCCATTTGGGCTTAAGAGAATGTAAAAAGGGACCATCACTCATGAGCCTAGTACCTTCAGATATATTAAAATAAAAGATCATAACAATCATCCCCTAAGCTTATGGAAGTCATCAACTATAACAACCCTCTCAATTGTTAGGTGCATGTAGGAGCCAATAGTATCTTGGAATAAGGCAAGTCGATTGTTTGTATTTCCTCAAGGGAGAGTTAGAGTTTTTAAAGAACAAGGTTAGACATCCTAATGTAACATGTGATTGTTACCCCATTACCATGACGTAATTATCCACGTATGCAAATGCTTATATCCCACCTCTCTCTTTGTAAAGGATTTTTATGTAAATATCCCTCTCGCTTTGTTAAAGGGACTCATTTTGCATTTCATGTATATGTATCTTTATCTAATGTAAAAAGGTTTTTTATTTGTTAGATTCTTATATGTGTTCTTTCAGACTAACTCTTCTCGATCTAAGGTAACCATATATGTTCTCTACCCTTTATTAGTAGAAGAAGTAGACCCCTCATAGGAAAGAGCCACTGAACCTCGTGTGTGGGAGGAATAATGTTGGAAGGATCTTTTATCAATTGTGTGTGCATACCATGCTTATTTTGCATACATATATCACTAACTTGTACATGCATCATGCTAATAACCCTTATATTGTAACCATCATAACTCCATCTAAACTCTCATGGAAGAGAAAGGGCAACCAAATTGCTAGGAAAAGTAAGACTCTAAGTCCAAGCTAAAGAATTGATCCAATCATGGAACCAACTATACCACTCGAGATTTAGGATAAGATAATGGCTGACTTTAACTATAAGATGGAAGAAATGATTGTTGAGGAGGTAAACAAAAGTGTTAATAAGATTTTAAAGAAAGGAGATGCCTCTACTAGCAAGAATGACAAAAGGAAAGCATCGATGGAGGTACCGCAACCGATGGTGATTGATGATGATTTATTTAGGATGAAAGAGTATCATGAGATCAAAGAAGTAGGGAGCACAACTACCACTTTTGATCAACCCATGAAAAGTGAGAAGAAGAGCACTCGATTTGATGACTTTGCCAAATAGTTAGAGAAGATTCAAAAAGCCTTAGGTGCCAAAGGCTTCAAGAGGGGAATAGATATTAAGGAGTTGTTGGCTTGCAAACCTTAGAAGCTATTAGCTAATTTTTGCATGCCTAAGCTCCCTAAGTTTATGAGGATTCAGAATGGCAAGAACCATGTATGTTCATATATGCTAGTCATAAAGGCATCTAGGGTTTTGATGGATATTATGTTATAGTTTTTTTTAATTATCATTAGAAGGGTATGCTAAGTCATGGTACTTTAATCGACCAAAGACCATCAGGGAAGACTAGAAGAAACTGGAGGAAGCTTTTCAAGAAGCATTATACATGCAATTTAAACTTATAGGTCGCATTGTAGGATTTGGAGTGCTTGAAGTAGAAGACTAATGAGAGCTTCAATGACCACCTTTGAAGGTAGAAGAAGATGGCTTTAGAAGTGATCACAGGGCCCACTAAGAAAGAATAAGTTTAAATGATTATCAGAGGGTTGATGCTCGGTATTGGTACCAAAATTAAGGGGATGTTGCTCAAGAACTTCAAGGACATTCAATAGGCCAGTTTGCAAGCTGAAAACTTAGAATATGAGTTAATGAGGCAATATAGGGGAAAAAGGAGTGCTTCATCATAACCTCAAGTGAAAGAGGCAAGATAGCTGATGTAAATGTGATCAGGACCCCAAGAAAATTTATAAATTTAGGCATGCCTCTTTTAGGGCTTTTGAGAGGTTATAGAAGAAGGGAGTATTGAAGCCCCTGGTGTTAAAGTCATTCCTCAATCTACTACTTGGACGATACAATGCCAATGTTTGTTATGCCTTGCATCAATAAGTGGGGCACTATACCGTTGGCTATTATACATTGAGACATGAGATCCAAGAATTCATTAACAACAAGATGATTGTGCCACATAAATTAGAGAGATCAAGTATAAGAGGAAACCTCTCCTAAACTATTATAATATTCCTTCTCCTGATCAATGGACATTTATGATAGATTCTAGGGTACCTAAAAAGGTTATTATGGCTATCTTCAAAGAGGTACCAAAAGATCTTACTATTATGGTTCACACTATCAACCCATTCAAAAGTTTGAATGAGGAAACAAGGGAGACAATGGTGAAAAGGATAACCAAGCTATGGGAGAAGAATGATAAATAAAATGAAGGGGAGCAAGAGAATCACGTGACTCAAAGCGGGAAAGATATTAGCTTGATAGTAAGACTCCTAAGGAACTAAGGGTTGAAAAGAAGTCGGATGAACTCATTGTGGAAGAAAGGAGAATGATAAGCCTATTGTAAAATAACTGAAGAAAATGCCTGCTCATATCATTATATAGGAATAGTTCAGTACTTTTATGGAGTATAAGAAAGCTATGGAGGAAGCCCTATCTAGCTTGATCATTTTTAGTGAAGCCACTCTAAAAGACATTATTACTTTGGTCACCCATAAAAGGAAGATCACCTTTTTGGATAAACATTTGTTACAGACGGAAGGGGTCATAACCTGGCTTTATTTATTACGGTTGAGGTGAAATGGAAGCACACTTTGTCTATGAAGGTTGATGATGGATCCAAAATTAATGCATGCCCCTTAAAGTTGCTAGACAAGTTCAAATTGTCTAAAAAGGATTTAAAAGCTTCTGACAGTATCATTTGGGCTTATGATGACAATAAGAGGCTAGCTTCAGGTGTGTTCAAAATGCTAGTGAAAATAGGCATCATAGAGGCAATGATGGAGTTTACAATCTTAGAGATTCCTATCACTTTCTCACTAGTATTAGGAAGACTATGGCATCATTTACTAGGTGGTGTACCTTCCACTGTTCATCAAAAAGTTAAGATTCCTTATAAAGTTGAGATTGTGACCATTGTGTAAAGGTTGGGGAGATTGTGCTAGTAATAATCATGGTTGTTCTACAACATAGAGGGTTCTAAGTTATTGGAGTCACTAACAAGTGGGTTGGTTCAAAGGTGATGAGTATTATGGAAAACATGAACTTTTTGCCTAGTTAGGGATTAGGAAAGAATTCTACTAGTATACTAGAGTTTTCAAAGATTCCTACATAAACTATAAAGAAAAGACTGGGTTACCGTGGTGAAGGGTCACAAGTGGAAGTAAAGAATCTTTGTGGATTGCTATTTAATTTCTTTGTGAAGGAAGGGGAAGCCACTTGAAAAGGTGAGTAAGAGGCTATTGAGGATGAGGATGAGGAATCATTAGGATATGGCATAGATGAACTTGAGAAGGCCTTTTTTCGGATGGATGTAGGTGAACTGAGCTATTGAAATTATTAGGATTCATCAAATGAAAAGCGATACTCGCTAGAATAATGCCATTAGACTATAGGTGTTGATTTCATGGAAAAGAAGTTTGGAATCAACAATCATGGTGCTCCACTTATGGATCTAGAATAGGGGTAGACCAGTTTGTACAAGTTCATTGAAGGTACGTATACCAATTAACTCTTGTAGATATCAAGGACATGATTATGAATTCCATTGAGGACATGAGAGATGATAAGGAGGAGTAGGAACAAGCTATTTTGGAAGGGGTAGCCCTTTAGGAGAGCTTTATTAAGATTAAATTAGGAGATAGCCAAATGAAACATGACTTTAAAGTGGTAGAGAAAGTCATGACTGGTATATAAGTATAAAACATGGGGATTCTAAATAGGGTAGTGATCTTAATGTTGGGATTGGTAAAAAGAGAAAGGACGAAGAAAAGAAGTCTCTAATGGAAAAAGCTCTTGCCAACCTACTTGAATAAGCTATTTTTCCTGATACTACTGATGTTCTTATTTCCATCCTATTTAAAGATGATGATGTATTCCATTTAAATTTAAGGTAATGAATGATAAATTTGCTTACTTGTGTGATGTGTTTTCTGATGGTAGTATGCATAGCATGCATCATTTCGTGAGCATATTTAACATTAATTCTAGGCCTACCACTACATTTAATCTTAGGATATAAGAAAATTTTAAAATCCTACTCATTACTAGTGATGTCACATCGAAGGAGCATAAGAAGTTTGAATAGTTGCTTAGGAAGTACTATAGGGCCTTTGCTTGGACATGTAAGGATATATATAAGGGGTTGATAGGCGAATTCTAAAACATTAGATCCCTACCTACCCATATATAAGGCTAGCAAAATAGAAGCTCTAAAGGATGAGGCCATAATAGGCTTAGTTGGTAAAAGAAGAAGTGGCAAAGTAGCAAAATGCCAAATTTATAGAAATAGTGGACTACCTAAAATGGCTAGCCAACATAGTGTCAGTACTAAAGAAAGATGAGAGATTAAGGATATGTGTGGATAACATGGGTTTTGAATAAGGCTTGTCCGAAAGATGACTTTTCATTGCCCCATATCGATGTATTGGTAGATAGCGCTACAGTGTGTATTATGTATTCATTCATGGATGGATTTTCTAGCTATAATCAAATTCTCATGGTTATCATAGATAAGGTGAAACTATTTTTAATCATGGATTGGGGGACATATTGCTATAAAGTAATATCATTTGGCTTAAAGAATATTGGGGCAACATACTAACAAATGGCGATAACTTTGTTTTATGACAATCCATAAAAAGGGCAAAGGTATACATCGATGACATGATGGTGAAATTTGAAACAAGAGAGGGGCATTTTGAGCTCTTGGACATGTTTTAAGAGATGATCGATGAGTACAAATTAAGGTTAAATCCTAAGAAGTATGTGTTCTGGATGACCTCCAAAATGCTATTGGGACATGTGGTAAGTGAGAAAGGCATCGAGGTTGATCCAAATAAGGTAAAGGCTATTAAGGACATGCCTCTACCTAAGACAAAGTAGGAAGTTTAAGGCTTTCTAGGTTGCTTGCAATATATCATAGCTTCATAGCAAGAGTTACCCATATCTGTGGACTGGTATTCATGTTATTATGAAAAGACTAGTCGATGACGTGGAATAAATAATGCTAAAAAACCCTTTGAAAGGATAAAGGTGTATTTGACAAATATACCAATGTTAATCCAAAACTTAGAATTCCATTAATCTTGTATCTAACAATAAAGGAAAACATCATGGGTATGATGTTAGCTTAAGAAAATGAGATGGGGGCAATGAACATATTATGTATTACCTCAGCAATAAGCTTTTGCCTTATAAAGAGAAGTATAATCAAGTGGAAAAAACTTATCTAGCATTAGTATGAGCCATAAATAAGTGAAGACACTACTTCTAGTAATACTTTGTGAAGGTGGTCTCAAAGCTGGACCCAGTCAAATATCTACATGAAGCCCCTATACTGTTGGGAGATTGGCTAAGTCATTGGTACTGCTGACTGAGTTTGATATAAAGTATGTGACTAGGAAGGTGATCAAAGGGCAGGTAGTAGCAAAATAATTGGCACAATAACCTCTCAAAGATGAAGAAGTGGAACTTCCTCAATTTTCGGATAAAGGTTTGGGCACACTTAAGCTATTAGGTTAGAGAATGTATTTTAATAGAGTGATAAATAATAAGGGAGTAAGTGTAGGAGTATTTCTGATCTCACTAAAAGGAGAATTTTTCCTCATTGCTAAAAAATTAGATTTCAATAAGACCAACAATATGGTTGAGTACGAAGCATGTATGTTTAGACTAGAACTTTGATACAAATGAGAGCTAGAACTATTGAAGTGTTTGGGAATTCATTATTGATTATCTCCCAAGTGACAGATGAGTGGGAATTTAAGGAAGAATGGTTAAGTATGTACTTATTCCATAGAATTTAAAGAGGATGACATAGAATTTTCAAAAAATCTTATTCCATCACTTGTCACAGTAAGAAATGGACCAAAAATGATGCCATTAAAGTTTATTATCACACTCATATCTATGACATCATGTCATGTCAACAGAAGGGTGGTATAAGTGTCGGTGGAGAATCGCCTTTGGTACTATGACATGCAGAGGTATATAGAAAGTGGTGAATACCCTAAAGGGGCTGAAGTGAGAGATAATGAGATAATTTGAAGATTGGCATCATATTTTATAGTCCATGGTGGTCTAATGTACAAAAGGATGCTTGATGGGATTCATTTGAAATGCTTAGTCAAGGAAAAGGCAAGCAAGGTCATAGACGAAGTACATGCGGGCGTTTACAGTCCTCATATCAATGGGAAGGCATTAGTGATGAAACACCCAAGGCTAGGATACTACTAGGCCGTAATGGGCAAGACTATATTTAGATGGTTCGAAGCTATCATAAATGCTAGATTTATGACAGCATTAATCATTTGCCACCAATTGAATTGCAAATCTAACTTCACCTTGGCCATTTGCAAGCTGTATAAGGGGGGACAGGTATATTGTAGTGACAATAGACTACTTTCAAAATGGGTAGAGGCCAAGGCCTTACAAATTAGGGGCAATGAAAATAACTAGATTCATTAAGAAGAATCTTATGTATTGGTACAACCTTCTACATCACATTATTACGAATAATGGAGTTCATTTTCAAACCGAGGTTAAGGTAATCTTGGAAAAGGATGAAGTAACTCACTACAAGTCATCACCATATAGGCCATAGGCTAATGAAGCTGTCTAGGTAGCTAATAAGAATGTTAAAAATATTCTTACAAAAGTAGTTAAAATGTATAAGGACTAGTTAGATAAGTTACTCTATGCCTTATGGGGTTACCAGACTATAGCAAAGACATCGACTAGGATGATGCCATATTCTTTAGTGTATGGGATAGAGGTCGTATTACCAATTGAGATAAAAGTGAAGTCTTTGCAAGTGTTGGTTGAGTCTACTGTCCTTGAATACCAGTGGATAAGAAATAGATTTGAATAATTAGCCTTACTAAATGAGAAAAGGATGAAGGCTCTATATCACATCCACCTATATCAAGCTAGGAATGCTCAAATATTTAACAAAAGCGTTAACCCGAATATGATAAAGGTTGGTAATTTGATGTTAAAGGTGGTCATGCTAGAAACTCAGGATCCTTGAGGAAAATCAAGACTGAACTGTGGAGGCCTTTATATGGTCAAACTGACCTACTTAGGTGGTGCAGTGAAATTATTAGCTTTAGAGGGAATGAGTTTATAGAACCAGTAAATCTAGGCAAGCTGAAAAGATACTTCATGTAAGGTGTGGGAAAAGTAATGTAGCCTGCTAAGTTGAAAACCCGAAAGGGTGGCTTATACAAAAATTATGGAATAAAGTCGTAAAGCAAAATACAAAGAAAAAATAGCTCACTGAGTCAAAAATTTGAAAGGGCAGCTTAAGCAAAAGTTTGAGCAAATAAATAAATAAATAAATGATGGTGAAATGCATACAAGGTAAAAGTCAAAGAGTGTAACCAACCATTAGGGGAATAGTTATAGAGCAGTTGAATAAGATAGAGGACTGGCCAAGTAAAGGCATTGGGCAACATGATTAGATGATATAATGTACCACTATTAAAAGTAGTAGTCATGCATTCAATTAATTTGTAATGTGCAAAATGTAAATGGTCCATGTTAAGCATAACATCAAAAGAAAACATATTCATATAATTAAAGTAAATTCTATTAGACATGGCCTTGAACCATAATCACATATATAAAAGAGCTTTTTTTTTTTTTCCATGAAAGATCATTGTTTGCTATTCGCTAGTATGATAGGAAGGATGTTTGCAACTCTAAAGGTCGTGCAACCATGCCATATGATCTGCATCATCTTCAGGTTATGGATCTCTGCTGGTATAAAAGTGGTAGATGTAGCAATTGGTCCAAATAGCCTCAACCCTGTCTAAGAAATGTTGAGATAAAAGAGCCTCAATGAAGGAAGGGAGGAATTTTACTTCAAGCAGAGGAGCACTGAACTGGCGATGCACCCAAGCAAGATCATAAAAAGTACCTAAAGCTAGAGCATGTAGGATGATGTAATCTTCATAAGTCCTTAGGGTGACATGTGACAAATTATATCATGGGCAGCTCCGACAGATATCAGTGATAGTGATGCGGGACATGTATTTAGCCCACATAGCTTTAGTAGTAGCTAGCCTCGACAAATACAGTTCAAGTGGTGTTACAGGTACTAAAGCTTCACATCCATAGTGGGGCAGCCAATAGTCCCAATCTTTTTTGCACCATATCTTAAACAAATGATGAAAATAATAAAAAAGAAAATAATAATAAATAAAAATAATAACAAGCTTGTTATGTTGAAAACCTAAAAGGGCAACCTAAGAAAAAATGAGCAGTCCACCAGATTGAAAACCCTTAAAGGTAGTCTAGCAAAAAATTAGGGCAATCAAAACAACAATAAGGGATGAGTGATGAGAAACAAAAAGAAAAAAAACTATAAGAGGAACGCTCACTTGAAGTAACAGTGGGCTACCTGTGAAAGAGCCGCTAACACTACGAGCAACTTTGTCCAAACCTACAGTGGTCTCCCCTAAAATCGTCTGTATGAGGGTCCTTCCTAATTCGACTCCCTCTATAAGTGGTAAAATCTATAAATCAATCTCCATGTCCTCTCTCCATAGCAAATATTCTTAAGCCACTCGAGTATGACCCCTGGAGAGGAAGAGAGTGAGAAAAGGAATCATAAGAATCTTCTCATTGCCTCACTTGTACATAGGTACTTCCTCAAACCATATGTCAAAAAGATCCATCATCTTTCAATGTGTGGGTAATCCAATTGTGATAAAATAATTTGATTATGACATGATAGTCAAGGATCACGCTAAACTCCTCCAATAGGAGATAGCTCTCCGTATCCCCAAAGTGGAAAGAATAAGTAGTGGAATCCTATAAATCATAAGCTATCTAAAGAAAACTCATATATAGGTGAACAAAAAAAAGGGTAATAAAGAGAAACAAGATTAGCCCAAGGTAGAATAGGCCAAATTAGGGTGGGATAGACCTTAGAAATGCTTTTGCCATGTTTTGGAGATTGAAAAGAGAGTTTTAAAAAGAAGAGTCACACATAGGTATTTATAGAAAAAGAAGGGGTTTCTTAGTGCTTGATAGATGTAGATAGCTCAATAGGGTTGTGCAACCTACTTAAGTGATTTATACAACCAACAAGTGGTTTGTATGGACCTTTTTTCAGGCTGTATAGATCTCAGTTTTGAAAAAATTTTGGCAAAACTTCATCAGATTTTTTAGCATAAGAATTACTTGTACTTACTCCAATATTTATAGATCTAAATAGGAAAGTTAAAAATGGTTAAACATGCATTCAAAATATAGAGTTAGAGGCCATAATCAATTTTGCACTTAAGAACCAAATTTTCAAAATTCGATAAAGATAAAAGTGAAAAGTCACTTTCCTCATAATATTTGACCAAATTGGGGCTTTCAAATCACCTAAAATATAATTAAAATCATGTCAACAATATCCCAAAATGTATTGTACTGAAAAGGAAAGTCCTAAAAGTTATTCCTAGAGACCCAATTGTCCCTAGTCTCAGAGGGGGTCTCCTTGGTATCTTTCGCCTCACTGTATATGGCCACGTATTCCCCATCAGAACCCTCCTTAGTTGCTCGAGTCAACACCTCAATCTAGGCCTTAGCCTCCGCCAGTCGTTGATCCCTATATCGAAGGTCACACATCTAATGTTGGATCGTCTCCTATAGGACACCCAAGGGTTACAATGGTTAGGTCTCAAGTCACATACAAAGGCACATATCATAAACATGCATATATCAAGTACTTTTCCACTTCTTACATGTCTTTTCCTACTAACCTGCATAAATTGTGCCTATTATATCACAACCCTCTTTAAGGTAGGAATCAGGTTAACCATGGTCTCCACCTGGATTTAGGGAATTTGCAAGCAAAAAAAAAAAAAAAGAAAGAGGGGGTGGGAACACTGTTAGAAATCCAAATGTGGTAAGATACAATGTGAATGGAAATGAAGGATGCTCATATAGGTGGTCTTGGCCAGCTCGAAAGTGTAAGCAGACTGCCTAAGCTATAGTGACAACATGGGCCACATTAGAGTCGTCATGTATGACTCTACTAAGCTGTCTAGTACAGGGTCTAGGTCACCCATCACCACTGGCTCTAACCCTCTAGACATAGCCTTACGAGTTCTCTTGCAACCTTGTGTAGCCAGGGTAGGTGTGGTCTCCCTTCGTGTTACTTGCATAATAGTCCCTCAAGCCCATGCTAAAATATAGCTTCCTCATTCACCTTGTACTAAGAGGATGCCTTAATAGTTACCTTTAATATCAGGAATGCACCAACGAGTGCCCAAATCATCTAAGTCCTATATAGCGTATAATATGAAATAAGCCACTCCTTTAGCATAAAAAACATCGCTACCTGGAGCTCTAGGTCATCTTTCAAGTTAACCATTTAGAACATATCTGAGGGCATATGATTTGGGACATGCTGAGCATCTAAGCCCTCTCACCAGTGAAGGACTCACTCTCCCAAATACCACTCGTTGAAGAAGGATTCCATCAGGAGTCGTAGCCCATAAAAGGGGACCTCTACCTCTACCACCTCCTATGGCCATGCCTCTATAGGTCCCCTTCAGTCATGACATAACTATAATAAAGGTAGATAATTGTTGTAAGTATAAAACCAAGAAGAATAAATGTATAACTATATTTAACATAGGTATAAAACCACTAACAACATCGCTACCTAAAGCTCTAAGCCATACTTCAAGTTGACCATCTAGAGCATATTCGAGCACAAATATTAGGGGACAAGCCGAGCATCTAAGCCCTCTCACCAGCGAAGGACTCACTCTCCCAAATACCACTTGCTAAAAGAGGATCCTATTAGGACTCGTCACCCATAATAGGGGCCCTCTACCTTTTCCACCTCCTATGGCCACACCTTCGTAGGTCCCCTTCAGTCATGACGTAACTACAATACAGGTAGATAATTGTTATATGTATAAAACTAAGAAGAATAAGTGTATAATTATATTTAACATAAGCTTCCTTTTACAGGGTAGTAGTATTTGATCAATCATGAAGGTGTTTAGGAGAGCATGCCTATTAACAATGAAAGTCTCTGCGTGGAGGTTGTACTCCACTTGATGAAATGAGGGTAGCTACCCTCCATATCAACCATAATTATTCCCCAACTAGCAAGCTTAGCTTGAGGGCTTAGGCCCGTCAATGAAAGCAACATCAATTTGCAATAATAAAAATAGAAAAGATACAAAGAAGGGTAAGAAGAAACTTACAATGAGTACTCATCAAGCACCATACATGTACCCCTTGCCCTTTGAACATAGATCCAAGTACCGATACAAAGTGAGATAGTTTTGTAGACCCCTATTCAAACTAGTGTAGGAGCTCAGGTCCTCCAACGCTGACACTAGGTATATCTCAACCACATCAAAGCCACTAAAGATAGGATCCCCGATAAAGTGTAAAGCAAAACAAAACAAGCATGTTGAGCTACTGCCTCCTATGGGTCGACATTGGTGACCTGAAGAGCACTAACTTGTATTTTGGATCATGCAAAATTCTAACTCTCCTTTACCTAAGGGATGCACTCAAGCAACCTGAGAATGTAATCCCCTTGGAGCATAGGGCCATGCATATTACAGTTGGTGGGGAGGGTGATACCAATAAAGTAAATCCTCATTAAATTTATGAAGTCCTTCGTTATGATCATCAGCTCCCCGATTAGTGGCAAATGAAAAGTGTTAGTAGTGTCCATCCATTACTCTACTAGCACTTAAGTCATCATAGAATCAATCCTTGAGGCCTACTCTAGCAATGTCATAAAAAGAGGCATAAGCCTAGCCCTATTTAACAAGGCTACCACCCATAGGTGTAACTCTCTGAACCTTATCCCTACCAAACCCATCGCCATATCTCTTTTTTGGTAGGAGATGTTGTCCTAAAAAAGGGGAAAAGAAAATTACAAATACTTAGAATCAATTCAAAAAAAAAAAAGAAAATAGGGGTAAAGGTAAAACAATAACTCTCAATGGATAAGAAAAAAAAATTCATAAGAATAAAGCAATTGGTTTAGGTGATAAGGGAATCATTCAGAGGCTTTCCAAAATTAATTTTCTTTAAAAATTATGCAAAAAGTTTGAAAGGCAACTCAGCACCACACGGGGACATAGCCAACACAGAATCGACAAAATGAATTCTCAAAAAAATTAATTAAATAATTAAGCTACTTATTTGTTTTAGGTAAGTGTTATAACCCCTGACAGATTATTTTGCAAAATAATTTCACCAAGTTTTCTTGCAAATCACTAAGCAAAACAAAAGCGCATAGATCGAGGTAATAAATCAAGCTGAAAAATAGGAAATAAAAAATTTTTCATCAAAAGAAATAAAAGGTAAGTGTCCTAAAATTATCCTTGAGTATTCTAAAACTAATTTAATGTTTGCATGCAGGGTAGCACCTAGGATCTATAATATCATAAAATAAAAGTAAGGAAAAAGGGCATATACCACTCCCAAGGCAAGTCGGTACAAGTTTTAGACATCGGTGTGTTACCCCATGCACTTTTGTGAACCCCCATTGGGAACGTAGCTGTTGCAGGGTATCATGTGTGGTAATGTCCTCATCCAAAAACTGATTTGGGACATTGAACAACTCATCATTGGTGAAATTGACCATGTTGTCATATTTGAAAGCAAAGGAAAACCTAGAAAACAAAGTCTGAAAGCTTTTAGGAGTGAGAAAAAAGTGAGAGAGAAAGAGAGAAGAGCAAGACAAATTAATGGTTCATTGTCAAGGGGGCTTATATAATGGCGCTACTTTGCATAGACCATCCTCTATGTTATGGAAAGAAGTTTCATCAAGTGGTCTATACAAACCACCATGGGTTTGTATATACCCCTAGAAGCTTGCAGGTCCAAACTGAACCTTCAAGCTTAATTTCCCAAATTAAGCCCTTGAAGCATAATTTCCCAAATTGAGCCCTGTAAGCCTAATTTCCCAAGTTGAGCCCTTAAGCACAATTTCACAAATTGAACCCTTCAAGCCTTCTTTCCTAAATTGAGCCTTACAAGCCCAATTTCCCAAATTGAACCCTTCAAGCCTAATTTACTAAATTACTCCTTTTAAGCTCCATTTTTTTGAATTATCCCTTTCAAGCCCAATTTTTTGAAGATGGCCCCAATAAGGCCTCAGAGGTTAGTGTAACTATCCAACTTACCAAATAGATTAACTAAAATACTTTTACTCTTATCAAAACCTTGAAAGACTATATTGACCCTTTAGTATGCTAATGGAATTACCAAAATACCCTTCAGCTGTAAGTTTGGCTTTCATGAAGCCTAAGTGCACATTTGAGAACAGATTCGCCACCATAGAAATATCTAAACCTACAAGAGAACTTTTTATAATATGTGGGCATGAGTCCACCACTTTAAGATGAGAATGAAACTTCTAAGATAGCTAGAAGGGCTCCAACAGTACGAAGTCATCTTTGGCATGATATAAGGGCAAAAATGACATTAACTAACTATAGAGGACATCCTTGAGCTAGAACCACCAACTAAAACACTTGTAAAAAATTCAAGAATGTTAGTAACTATAAGAAAAGTTTTCATAGTACCTATTAGAGAGCTATGAGAGAAACAACAATACTAAATACTTGATAAAAAATTATCAGAACTTTCTCAGTACCTATTAAAGAGCTATTGAAAAATACACCAACACCTAGTACCTATTAGAAAGCTGCCAAAACTTCCTTAATACCTTGTAGAGAGCTTTCAAAAGATACAACAATACTTAGTACCTACTAGATAGCTATAAGAACTTCCTCAGTACTTGATAAAGAGCTATTGAGAAATACAACAACATCTAGTACCTACTAGAAAGCCACTAGAACTTTTTTGGTACTTGCTAGAGAGCTGGTAAGAGATATAACAACACATGGTACTTGCTAAAAAGTTTCCAAAAATTCCTTAATACCTGCTAGAAAGCTGTTGAGAGATACAACAACACTCGATACTTGTTAGAAAGCTATTAGAATGAGATTTAACACCTCTTTGAAGAGCTGTTAAAGAACTATGAACTTTAGTATCCTTACTAATCCTTACATTGCTTTGACGAAACTTGGTCAAATAGAAATTTCTCGAATGTTGTTTTTAGGGCCCTACAAAAGCCTTAAGATGCAAAGCCCTATGATGAAAATTACTGAACATATTCCTGAAGATGCGAAGGAGAAATTACTAAAGGAAGAGGAACAAAACCTTAAGACGCCTTAGAGAAACCTAAAATTGAGCCTGAGTCAAAGGCCAAACCAAGCCTAAGCTGCTAGCCTAGATTAATGGGTTATGTAGCCTAGTAACCAAGGTTGCACATCTCTATTTTAAACCCTAGCTAGGGAACCTTCTAGAATCGGTCCCCCCCTAAACCCTTGTTCTATACAACCTTTTATGTTAGTTGTTAGTTGTACAACCTACTTTTAAGTCCTAATTCCAATAGATCCACCTTATTCCTTCTTATTAGATATGAACATCCTACAATTAGAACCATTTTTGGCTTTGCTGCACCCTCCTATCATCTATAAATACTTCCCCATTTAAAGAGGAGGGGGAGGCTTGGAAAACCCTAATGTTACTTTGTAAAATTTTTCCATATTCAACCCTTAGCACAAAAACACTAAAACCCTAGTCCATACCTTTGATTCCCAAGCTAGAATAAGGTCTAATCTCTATATCATTTTGGAGGATACCGAACACATAGTGAGCCACCAAGGGCAAAAGAACTTTAAAAAGGCATCTAGAATCCCCTACCCTTTTTTATTCTTCTATTTCTTTTATCTTTTTGGTTGTGAAAAACCTAAAAATTGAGGGTTGTATAACGTTGATGTGGGTTATACAACCCAACTTCTAGGTTGTCCAACCCTCGTAATAAAGCTGTATAGCCCAACTTCTCAAGGAATAGTATTAAAAATCCTCTCCTTCTCCACTTGAATTCCTTCCATTTTAAAGTCACCCTTATGATGTTTTATGGTTTGATTGACAAAATAGGATAAGGTCTAATGACTTAAGGCCCCTATTTATTTCAAAATAGAACTTTGAATAAGTTTTAATTATTTTTATGGTTTGTTTCACGTTAATTTTGTTTATTCTTCCATACTTTGATTAATTAGAATTTTGAGTATCCTATTTAGACTGGATTTTATAATGACCAAGTAAGGAATCATGGGTTCCTAGGACCTTACGAATCTTATTACGTTCATGTTTTTTTTTTTTATGAATGTTATTAATTTATTTTGGCTTTATGATTTCCTCTTGGTGAAATGACATTTTAACCTTTGCTATAGTTAGTAGTCTCTATGGATGCCTAGCTTTTGGTGTGCTATAAAGGGAGAGAATTCATTAATCCTAGGACCTCTTTTATAATGATTTTGTCTTAGGCCACTCAAATCCTTCAAGTATTTTGCATCACATGTTTATGATTCCTTGCCCTGCATGATACATGTGTTTGTATTTTGATGTTATATTGCTTTCCATATGATGTTGGGTTATGTTCATTATGGACTTAGAAACATGCTTAGGTCCCTTTGCATGAGAGATATGGTAATATGAATTATGCTTATTTATTTTGTTTATCTCATGTTTCTTTTACTTAGTAACTTATGCAATTTTGTGATGTAGGTGCTTGCTTGTTCTAAACCATAAATGTGGCTTTGATAATCATTCCTTAAGATTATGAAAGACCATTTGATGTGTATGGATGAAATACATATTAACCCTATGCCATGTCACACGACCCCCACTACTCTTTTTTAGATGATTATGTATATGTGATGAGTGCATGTCACTCATTTTGCCATGAAGCATGATCCCTCTCCCCTTTGGTTATTGATTTGGTTTGTTTAGTTTAATTGCGTTAAAACATGCTTAGCGCCATTAAATTGGACTAATTAAAAAAATTACTTATGATATTAAAAGTGAACCAAAGATGCTCAAAGGTCGAATCCTAGTATTTAGGCTGTTTGGGGTGCCTAACCTCTTCCCTAAGCCATACCCAATTTTCAAACTCGATATTTGATGGGGTGAAGATTAATTGAGCCTTATAATTGACTTAGTTTTGCCTTAAATTTTGCCTTCCTTGGATTCTTGTCCCAACTAAATTCAGGTAGCGACTTCACAATTCTTAAAGATGGTACCAACATATTATCCTGACTAGGTCCCTCGATGACCACAATTTGGACTTAAGGTTTTGAATTGGTGCAAGACCTAAAGGATCCCTTATTGATCCAAACATATGCCACATTTTGGGGTCATTCCTAATGCAAAGACCCTTGCCCTTTGGACCTCTCCCACCATTGGTTGATAAAGGATGGAGTCTAAGTAAGATTCCACTTATTTGAGTGCAACCTTAAAAATGTGACCTATCGGTGTGCATAGTAGAGAGCAAATTATGAGCATTAGATTTTAAGCCCTAGGATGCAAGACTAATAATAAAAAAACTATTAGATTTTTCTCCTAAAAAATGCAAAGGGAGGTTACAAAGGAAAGGGAGCAAAGCTTAAGAAAGCCTTAGATCAAACCCAAAACCTAGCTCAAAGCCCAACTAAGCCCAAGTCAAAAATCATCTTGCCACCTTTTAAATGGTCGTATAACCATGATAAGAACCCTAGCAGGCAAAAGGTTCTAACATGTGGACCCTTATCACTCATATGGCTATATAACCAACTTAATGGTTTATACAACTAACTTTTTTGCCATACATACCACCTTAAAATCCTAAAACTCCATAATATTCTTGGCTTTTGTCTATTATAGATTTAGAATAGAATCCAACTGAAGTCATTCCTAGCACTGGTATGCCTCTCTATCACTTATAAATAACCCTTCATTTGAATAGAAGGAACAGGCTTGGAAAACCCTAACTAAACTTTATTGAATTGCACTATAAATAACCTTAACACTAAAAACTAAGCCCTATATCCATCCATTCAAAGGTCCAAGGTGATACTTTAAGCATTTCAACATCCATTTGTGCATATACCTTGCATTTTAAAGGATAAACTCAAATCATAATGCTTCTAAGGGCATAATAATAACAAGAAGCATCCTAGCTCCCCCTAACCCTCTTCTTTTTCCCTTTTCTTTTCTTCTCTTATTTTTTTGAAAAACTAATCTAGGCGGGTTGTAAAGACCACTTTGTAGTATATGCAGACCACTAAGAAGGTTGTATAAACCACCAGTTAGTCTATATAACCTCTTCAACTATGAATAAATTGTAATTCTCATCTTCTTCCCCATCTAATTCTTTCCTTCTTTAAGGTTTCTTGGAGATGTCTTGTGAGCTTTAATGGCAAAATAGGGGTAGGTTTTATGGCTTAGGACCCTTATTCATTTAAATAATAGTGTAATGATTAAGTTAAGGGTTAGTTTTATGATTTTTATACTTCTAGTCTTTTCTTCAAGCCTCTACACTTTCTAATGTGTTATATGTTTTATTTAGCATCACTTTAGTAATGATTAGGAGAGTAATTTACCATCCTTATAACCTTAGAAGCCTTATGATCTTTGTTATCATTAATCATCCATCATAATGAAAGGGTGACTAGTCATCTAGCTAGTTTAATCCATTCATTTTTATTTGAGTTAGGGAGAAAGATCAATCCTTTATAACCCTTATTATGTTACAACTTATGTTTAGTAGGTAGAATACAACATGTGTATCATTTGGCCTTTTGAGCTTTTATCTTGAACATATTGATATCTTAGCCTCTCATATAGTTAATGGTATGCATATAGGTGTTTTAGCTCCTTTGAAGAATTATAGGGGATAGTTTAATGATCCTAGGATTCTATATGTTTATACTTTGCCCAAGGCTACAAGCATCCTCTAAAATGCTCTTTACATCTCATGTTTATATTATGTGATTGTGCTTTACTTTTTATGTTCTTAATTTTTGCTTTATTTGCTATTGCCATCCATTATATGTTCATGTTATCTTAGAATTATGTTGATTTCATACTTATAACATAATTAGGTCCTACTTGACTTAGAGGAGATTTGGTAAGACTTTTGCTTAGATGCATTTATTTACATGTTACTTTATTGCTATACTTTCTTGATGGCAACTAACTTGTTTATTCTTTTATGCATAGGGAGTTAAATGTATACATAGTAGTCTTGATTATTTATGATTTAAGATTATTAATTATGCATGACTTCCCTATTCAAATATTATTGTATCCCCATCCCTATGGTGAAGGTGTGTAATTCTTTAATGATTGTATGCTTGATTAAGATGTACTAGAAACATGCTTAGGAGTAATAATTAAATTAACTAATGTTAGACTAGGATGATTAATCTTAAGTTTAGAACCTCTTTTGATTTTGACAAACTAGATTGATCATCACTAATATTGCAAATAAGTGTTGATTTTGCAGAAATGAATCAATCTCTCAAGAAGAAATGCAAGGAGTTGATAAACTCCAAAGTGACATGTAAATCGCGACCACAATCTAGGATTCATGATCACGACTCATGTTAAGACATGTTGAAATTCAAGCAGGCGGAATCGCGGAGCCATTCTCAGCCGCGACCTTTGGAAAAGAAGAAGCCAAAATGTGACAGACGAATTCGCAGTTAGTTGCCTTAGTCGCAACTGCAAATTTCAAAGTAACTTAAGAGGGAAGGAAGTCCACAACCAAAGCTTGAAAAGTATCCCAGAAGACTATTGGAAGTCAAATTTCATGGAGGCATCTTATTGGTAGCGATCGCGAATCCTATGAAAGAAAGCTGACCACTTTGGCAGATGGATT
>CATIWR010364193.1:0-16077 GCA_949677035.1 Omphalea diandra
TATATATATATATATATAAGAGTGTGGTACCTAAAATAGTTGGTGAATATTTTTTTATCAGAATATTTTATTAAATTTGGAAGGGAGATTAAAATTTTATTTAACTTGAAAAATATGTTATAAATTAATAATAAACACAAGGATTTTTATAGTGGTTCAACAACTTGCCTACTCCACTCCCAAGTTTTCACTTAGGCTTATTTATTCCTTTTTAGACTCAAGAAAAACCTTCCCTTTTCTAGGCTTATGAAGAACCTTCTCTTTTGTAGACTGAAAGATATCCTTTCCTTTTATAGGCTCAGGTAGAGCCTACCCCTGGTATTTTTCTAGGCACAATATTAACCTTTACAACCACCAATAAGAAAAGATCCAAGAAGTGTCTAAGCCTCTTAAATAGGTAGCTAATAAATAATTAGTTCTCAAGAAAACCTACTATAAAAAGAGTAACAAAAACAAACTCACTCTACCCAAATGTAAAGTAACACCATAAAAGGTTTGCACAAAGAGTTACAAAGTTGTTCACACTTGTTCATAGTATTTTCTAGCCTTTTCCCTAACCTTTCTAAACACCAAAAATGCTTCTTATATAGCCAAGCTCCAAAACTAGCCGTTTGATATAGTTGATGTCCATCTGATAGCTTTTCTACCAAACTAGCCATTAGAGGTGACAACACCCATTATTCTTTATAAACACCCGTTGAGATTGTAATGGTCACTTTCAATGACAATTGGATTTGACTACAACTCCTATTAGAGAGAGAATAATGTATGTTATTCATTTCCAGAAAGCTTTAACTTCGTGCTCTGTTTTTCCCAATTTTGCATAATATCCTTTCACACCCGTAGAGCAATTCGTAATACTCGTTGGAAACTCCTTTAACATCTATTGAGAAGGGCCAATGCCAATTTCAGGTTCCAGAAGCTTTAGCTCAGGCTTTAACATTTTTTCCAAGCCTGTTGCGAATATGCAATGACTATTGCCAGCTCAGATCAATGCCCATTGCAAAACTACAAATCAAAATACCCATACAAGGTTTGATACCAATTTAATATTAGGTCTAGTACCAATTATTGGAATATCTACATAAGACTTGATACCAAGTATACTACTTAACAAGCAACATAAGATACCAAATGTTGTACCATATAGGATACCAAATGTTGGATGTTAAACATATAAAAGATACCAAGTATTAGGCTAAGCAAATAAGTGATGCTAAACAAAACAAATAAATCATCAAATCAAAGCATCCAAAACTTCTCCCTCTTTTTGTGATGACAAAAAGGCATACAAAAATTTATCCCAAAAAAGAAAATGTTCCCCCCCTTTCAAACATACAAACATCCTCTTCCTAAAATCTAATCCAAGTTCCTTAAAGAAAATTACACAAATTTGATGATACAAAAAATATAGAACAAACAGCAAAGGAAAACTCCCCCTATCTTTATGCTTCTTTCTAATAAATCAGCCAAGATATTTAAACACAAATTCAGTTGACATAACTTGGGGTTACATATTCCTTAAACAAATGGAGGAAAGCAATAAAGGAAGGATAGTTGCTTGAGATTCCAAACTGATACCAAGGTTGGTTCATAAAGCAAACTCCCCCTCAACACAAGCATATTAAACAAAATAAAAGAAGGGATAAAGATACATTAAAATTAATGATACCAATTTATATGTTTTCTAATTGATGCCAAATGTTGAATTCTCTAAAAATACAAATCTTTTTCGTAAGAAACTCTAGCTCTTCTCCAAATTCTACAGCTTCAATAACCATTTGATTCTCCATTTTCAGTAGAGGGTGAGAAGCTTCTAATCCTATAAAATTAAACTTTCTTTGGTACTTATTTTCTCTTAGGTCCTCAGGGGTTAGCAACTATTCTATCAATCTAGCATAGCAGAAGTATGTTTTATGGCCAAAATTCCCACCATAAAAGCATTACCAAATGAATGCATTCTTAATCTCTTGTGGGGATCATGAGTGAGGTGGGTTCCTAAAAGAATGGTGCCTAAATCATGAACGAACCTTTACATTCTTGACATGCTTAGTTCCATAAAAGAAGGCATGATTTGTCTTTGGCCTTTGAGAGTGAGAATAAGTACAAATATGATTATGCACATGTGATTTCGATGAAGGTGAGGGAACTCTAGCTTTGGTAGTAGCTCTCACAAATTTTAGCTTAGAAGTGGAAGGTTTAGAATGATCAAAGCCTAAGCCATGTCTATCTCTTAAAGTCTTTTGAGAGCTCAAAAGTTTCTCTTTTCTTTTTGTAAAAGAGGCAAGTGAATCCTTCAGAGTTGAGATCTCTTTCTTAAGACTCTTATTTTAAGAAGAAAACATTTCATAAAATTTTTTCTCTTCATTCAAAACATCATTTTCCTTTTGTGAAAGCTCAAAATTTTTCTTTAGTTTCAGTAATTTAGTTTTCAAGATTTTATTTCTTTCAAAACTTTTATCAAGATCATTGTTGGTGAATTTTAGGGCCTCAATAAGATTATCAATAGTGAACATGTCTTCTAACTCTTGATCATCCTCATCTAAATCACTATCAAGAAAGGTAGGACATAACTGTTTTGAAGGACTCTATTCCAAGGCCATGAGGTAGAGATTGGTTCTCTCTCTTTTTCCCATCCTTGGTTCTCTTCATCCTCACTTGGTTCAGATGCACTTAAGTTATCCCAAGTGGCTTTACAAGCTTTCTTCTTCTTCTCCTTATCCTTCTTCTCAGCTCTACTTTTTAGGCAATCTACTTTTATGTGGCCAAGCCTTCCACATCCACAACATTTAACCTGCTCAAGCATGCCCTTGGACTTCTTCTTCAACATTCTTCTAAATTTATTTGTTAGGAGGGCTATTTGCTCTTCATCCAACTCTTCATCATCATCTGAACTAAGACATTTAGAGGTAACTTTGAGAGCTATTCTAATCTTCTTCTTATTTGTATCCTCAAATGTTGGTGGAGCTTCCCTGTTTAGGTTCATCTCATAGTCAATAAGATTTTCCAGTAGCTCATCAAGTGGCATGGTCTTCAAGTCCGTTGAGTCATTGAGTGAGGTGACCTTGCCTAAACAATCCTTAGACAAACACCTCAGAACTTTCTTCATAAGTTCCTCATCGGTGAATGTTTTCCCAAGAGCCTTCATTTCTTCAACAATCTCAATGAATTGATCATTCATTCTTGAGATTGTTTCATTAGGCTTAATAAGGAAGTTTCATATTGATAGATGAAGGTCTCCATCTTATTTTCTTTCACCTAATTTGTTCCTTCATGTATGATCTCTTAGGTTTCCCAAATTTCCTTGGCAATTGACTTCATGCTCATTTTGTTGTACTCACTTCTACTTAAGGCACAAAAGAGCAAGTGAATGGCCTTGTCATTATTAGTAACTTGCCTTTTTCCTTTCTTAGACATCTTATCAATGTCTGTTTCTATTTGAGTTCCATTGATAAGTGTTTTCATTTGAGTGTATGGATCTTTCTTCATAATTCTTCACAACTCAATGGATTCAAACTTGAGAAAGTAATGCATTATGTTCTTCCAATACTGGTTGTCTGTTCTATTGAAGAAGGGAGGTTTAACAACTGATTGTCCTTCTGGTCCATGCTCATATTTGGCTGCCATGATTGTGCCCCTTTTGTAATTAAGCTTCAATAGAGGTTAGGCTTTGATACCAAATGTTGTACTGAGCCACGATGTGGCAACCCAAAAAAGGGGTGAATTGGATTGTAAATAAAAAATAAAAAATAAACACAAACGCAAAAATCAAAACAATGATTTTATAGTAGTTCGATAACTTGCCTATTTCACTCCCAAGTTTTCACTTAGGCCTATTTATTCCTTTTATGGCTTAGGAATAACCTTCCTTTTTATAGGCTCAAGGATAACCTTTCCTTTTATAAGCTCAGGAAGAACCCGCACTGTTATTTTTCTAGGCACAATACCACCCTTTATAACCACCAACATAGTGTGAGGATGATTTGTAGTGTTGGATACTTAGATGATGAATGTTGATGGGTGCCTCCAAGCATAAGTTAGCCATGTTAGGTTTCCTAATCTGCCACCTTCAATGGATTGCTCATCCCATCTTCTCTTTTGTATTTGTTTTTGTTCTTATGGACCTATTTTTATGTTTGTATTATTTTAACTTTTGGGATTACTTATATTAATTTTGGTTTGCACTTCTATGCTTCTTGTACTTGATAATTATGGATACAACTTATAGCTTTCAAATTTGTGCTTAATTTGGAATTAGTACTGGCATTGCATTTTTGCCATTAATCTTTTGTGTTGTATAAAAGGCCTTTAATTATGTTCTTATGCTTCCAATGGATGGATGCTTTATGATTGTGCTCATTTTAAATTTGGTAAGATTTTCACACTTCCTCTCGACCTATTTATAAGGGAAGTCATCTCCTCTCCCTTTTTATTTACTATTTTAGTTATTAGGGATAATGATGTATAAGTTTGGGGGGATTTCTTTTGAGATTCTTTGTTTTCACCTATTTTATGCTTTCATTTGTTATTATGTTGATTTCATGACCTCAAGCAATTCTTATTAAGCTTCATGTCAAATTTAACAAGTTTTATGGTTAGTTTTAGTTTGAGGTTTTAAGGTGAACAATTGATGAAAATATCTTATAAGAATTATTCTAATTTAATTAGGCTATTTTCCCCTGTGATAATGATGTAAGCTTAATGGTCATATTCTTATTCAAAAATTAGTGGAATACAATATAACAAATCATGCACACTTGGAAAAATAGGAAATTCCTTATGAGATATTTCGATCATATCACCTTAGGCTAGAGGAAACCTCTATATATGCTAGAACAAGTTGAAACATCTTTGGAGGTGAAAATCCTATACCTTGGTAACTTTACAGAAGTGATTAAGGAATTCTTTGGTTACCCCATCATTCTCCATCTATTCCTTGATTTACATTATCCCTTGTTACCCTTTTGAGCCCTATAAAAATACTCATTTGAAAGTATTATTAGCCTTTTCTTTCTTTAACCTATAGCCCTCATTAAAACCATATATCCTAAATGATCTTTTGCCTCCCCTGTCAACAAAATGGAGTTAGGATATAGTTGTATAATGATGTGTTGCGTGTTGTGTCATTTATGTGCATATTTAAATAAATTACAAAAAAAGGCTCATTTATTGTCGTATTCTACACCATAAGGATCAGTTCAAGTTGGGGGGGTGACAAATTGATATTTTGATAATTTGCTCATATATATATATCATTCATTCTTGTCAAAGAAAAAAAATGAGATGAGAAAAAATAAGAAAAAGAAATAATGATGGAAAGGAATATTATGAGAAGAGAAGGAAAAGAAAAGAGCAAAATAAAAGAAAAGGAAAGAAAGGAAAGACCAAGCCACCATAGAGAAATGAAAAGGGTCATATGGATGCTTTGTAAAGAATGATTATAGACATGCATATAAAGTGTTTCATCATACTTTACATCATTAGTAAAGCTAATGTTCTAGCAAAAATTCTCTTATTTTTGGACTTGACCACTTTTTGATAGTCTTATCCTAAGCCCTACATTACAAGCTATTAAATACCTTATGATCCTTAAGGATGCTAGGATATACATTAGTGGAGAAAGGTGAATCAGTCTTAACTATGTTCATATGTGATTCCTAGGAATCGAGGAAGAGTCTTGCTTGATGTGAATATGAAAAAGGTTCAAATAATGAATGAACTATGATGCCAAGTCATACACACACACACACACACACACTCTATTATCTTTGATTAATTGTGAATAAAGCATGATTAGTTTAGAACTTGTTATTATCATGAGTGTGATTCCTTGATTTTTAAAGATCATAATTATAGCTGAGATAAATCTTCTCTTTGAAACCTTAACACTCAATTCTAATGATAAAAGTAATTGAATTTCATATTTGGGAAAAAATAATTGGTTAAAGATAAGCAATAGTTCAAGTTTGGGGAATTTGTTTAGCATCATAATTATCATATTTTCACGATTTAATTCTCCCTGAAATTCATACAATTCCAGTAACTTTTCTTGAATAGACCTAAAGCATGTTATTGATGTTTTGCAAGCTTAAAGTAAAGAAAAATAAAGATCAAGTAGGAAAGAAATAGTGCATAGCCATGTGGTTTAAGCACATGACTGTGTGCCTCAGTAATATTAAAGGACAAAAGGAGAACCAAAATGCATGACCTTGGTGCATGGCCATACATCCTGGCAGGTTAGTGTAGGCCAAGAGTTATCACAGTAGTGCACGACCATATTCAATAACATAAGGTCGTGCTCCTCATTAACCTTAAAATGAATAAACAAATCTCTAAAGATTTGCCTCCGTTTCCATGCACCCAAGCTTCTTCTTTTGAAGGCATTATTAAAAAACTACTTAAAGATGGAATAAAGCATAATTAAGGCATGAAAGATTGATGCAAAATGAGAGAACAACACATAATAAGTCTTAAGAAGTAAATCAAGGAGTTATAGAGAGAGATGGTGCAAGCAATCAAGAAAGTTTAAGAATAAGTTCATGGCTATTCTTGGGATTGATTTGATTATCATCTTTCTTTATTTTTTTTCATTATGAATTAAATTTCTTGAGTCTAGGGTTATAAATGGATCTTATGTGACACAAATTGGTTTTTCTTTAATCGAAATGTTTTTTGTTTCATTCATTATTTGTGTTAGTAATTGTTGAGTGCTTCATGCCATTGATTGACTATATATTAATCATATTAGTTTTGTGAATCAATAAATGAGAGATGCATTTCATAAAATGGATCCTTCAACAATTCACTTATTTTATTATGAGTTGAGAAACCTAAATAAATCATTACTATCCTTAAAGTCTTGTCTAGTAAAGCAAGTGCATGATGTCTAGCTTTTAACTTGCAAAACCTCTAGCTTAACATGCTTTTTTTTTTAAATTTTATGTCAATTACTACTTGAGGGAGATTAACTAATCATCATAGTGACTCGATAGTCATGCATGATGAATGAATCAATTAGATGAAGATTAGGAAGCCATTAGAAAGTTAGCAATTGAAGTTGAACCCATTTTTAATCTTTTCCATTGATTGTCTCCTAATATTACAAGTTTTAGTTTTAATTTATTATTTACAATTTCTGTTGTTATTTATTATTGATTTTTTCAATAATATAAGGCAAAAGATACTTAGTACTTAAATTAGATCATCGAGGGAATGATATTCGTACTCACAAGTTTACTTTATTACTTATAACCTGTGCACTTGCAGTCTAAGATTTTTTATATAGCATGCACTCATCATCAAGGCCATGGTGGATGTGATCTTTACTCTTAAAAGGCCAATGACATTGTAGACTCAGTCTTTGTAGACTAATAATAAAATATATGCATGCATGTGATTTTGTGTGTGTGATTGGTGTCTTATCCATCCTAACCCTTGTACATTTTATAGGAAATGATCCAGTGCCAGACTCGGAAGTTTAGGTATACTGAGTTGCGCATCGCAGTGGTAGAGGCCCAGATTGAAATGATGGCGTGGGCAGCGGCCAAGGACTCCTACGAGTATGTGGCTGTATATAGGGAGGGAAGAGATAACTAAGAAGATACCACATCGAGAAATATAAAGGATTGAGCTTATCCGATGCCTCTTAAATCTTAATATTTTTCACTTTAGTATAAAACTTTTATTGGATATTTTGACATTTTACGGCATAGTTGCATATATATTTTAGGCAATTTGAAAGCCTTGTTGCTTTTTGGATTTTTGGTTGAACACTAAGATCTTTAGATACATGATGATAGGTGTATGCTATATAAAAAAACCTTTAAATTATAAGTGCACAGGTCAGAAGTATTAAAGTGTACTTACAAGTATGGATATTGTTCCCATGAGGATTGAGTTTAAGTGCTAAGGATCTTGCATCTTATGTTATTTAGAGAATCAATAAAGGATGATAACTCAACCTGTAAATAAGAATTAAGTAAAATGCTAATAGTAATGAGATATAATCACTGGATGAGAATGGCTTGGGTTTAACTTCACTTGACAAACTTCTATTTATTGCTTAATCCTTGTCTAATTGGTTCATGCATCATTATTCAGTCATTAAAGTGGTCAATTAATCCTTCTCGAGTAGAAATTGACATATAAGAGCATGTTAAGCTAAAGGTTCCTCAACTTAAATCCCAAACATCATGCAATTGCCCTACAAAGTAAGAATTTATGGATAATAATGGTTTGATAAGGTTACTCAACTCAGTAACAAATTAAGGGAATTGTCGAAGGTTTCATTTTATGAAAAGCATGTTTTCATTGTCAATTCATAAAACTAAGAAGAATAATGGCCAAATAATCAAGCATAAAGGACTCAATAATTTCTACAATCAATAATGAAAGAGCCAAAAAGACTTAGATTAAGAAAACCTAATAAAAGTCATGCAAGATCTATTTACTACCCTAGAAAAAATGAGTTTAGTTCGAAATAAGATAAAAAGAAGAAGAAAAGAAAATAATCAAATTAGCCTTAAGATTAGCCATGAATTTCTTTTAGATTTCCTTGATTGCTTGCACCTTTTCTCTCTCTAACTCCTTGATGAAAACCTTGTTGAATGATTTTCTCTTCTTTAGGTTAATGCCTCATGCCTTAATTCTAGCTTATTTTCTCTTTAGACAATGCTTAAGCCATTTTCTTAAAAGAGAGAGCTTGTGGTCTTTCAAAAAGAAGAGAATCTATGCAATAATAAGGTTGTGATTTTATCTTTAATGAGGTGCACGACCACGTGACACGACCATGCATGTTAGTGATTGACCTATGCATTTCTTAGACATCAAAGATGCACGACATTCTTTGAGGTCGTGCTTTTTGGTTCTCATTGGCCTCTTGAGCAATTAAGGTGCATAACTATGCTTCAAAGTCATTCCATTCTCTTTTATCACTTAAATCTTCATTTTCCTTCTCTTTAGCCTATAAAACATTAATAATCATACACTAGGTCTATAAATATGCAAAATTAAATGGTAATATATGAATTTTAGGAAAATTTAATTATAAAAATATGATGAAAATGATACCAACAAATTGCCCCAAACATAAAATTATCCTCAGGCAATCCTTTTCCGCACCAATGCATAATTCAACAACTCATATGCTTATAATTGCGTTTTAGGGATTCAAAGAAAAAGTTTATCTATGCTATAACCATGATTTTTCCTTAATCAAGCAACTTCACTTATGGTAATAACAAGTTCAAGTTATTCATATTTGATTTGCAATCAATCAAGCACAAAACTGTGTGAATGCCTTGGCATCATAGTTCATTTGCTATTTTGATCCTCTTTCATATTCATATTGAGAAACACTCTTCCTCGATTCCTAAGAATCACTAATGACCTTAGGCAAGACTAAATCACTATTCTCCACTAATGTAGAACTTAGCAACTTTGAAGATCATAAGGTCTTTTAATAGCTTGTAATATAGGGATTGGGTTAAGGCTTATCAAAGAGTGGTGAAGCCCAAGACAAGAGAAAATTGTTTAAGATATTGGCTATGCTAATGATGTGAAGTATGATGAAACACTTCATATGCATTGCCCATACTTGATCTTTGCAAAGCATCTGTAACATCCCTTTGTTGCCCCCTTGTGTCTTGATCTCATTTTATTTTCTCATACTATTTTGCTATTTTCTTTTTCTTATCTTCTCATCACCTTTCTTTTCATTCATTCTTTTCACTTCTTCTCTCTTTTTTATTTTGAAATGATGCATGTATAAGAGAAAAATTTCAAAATATCAATATGCCACTCTCAAACTTGAATTGATCTTTAGGGTGCAATATGTATTAATAAATGAGCATCTTTTTATAAATTCTTCAAATATGCACATGAATGTCCCAACACATAACATATCATTATATAACCATATCCTAACTTTATTCTCTTGATAAAGGAGGTAAAAGATCATTTATGCTATATGGTTATAATGATGGTTATGGGTTAAAGAAAGAAAAGGCTATTAATACTCTCAAAGGGATATTTTTATGAGGCTCAAATGAGTGACAAGGGTCAATGTAAATCAAGGTATGGAAGAGGAATAATGAGGTAACCAAAGATCACCTTAATCATTTACTCAAAATTGCTAAGTCCTAGGATTTCACCTCAAAGGTTGATTTAGCAAGTTCTAACATATGTAAAGGTTTTGCTTTAGCCTAAAGTGGTATGATCGAAAAATCTCATAAAAAAAATTCCTATTTAGCTAAGTATGTATAATTTGTTCTATTGTGTTTAACAAATTTTTGAATAGAAATATAATTGTTAGGCTGGAGATATTATCACAAGGAAATAAATCTAATCAATTTTAACAAAATGATTATAAAATTTCTTCATCAATTTTTCACTTTTAAAACCCCAAACCCAAAATAACCAAATTGATTGCTAAAATGACATTAAGCTATAAAAAAAATTACTTGCAAACATAAAGGCAAAAATATTATCAAGTGTAGGCCTAGGTCTAATGAATAATTTAGGATAAAAGAATTCGAAAGAAATCTCCCTTAAACTTAAACATCATTGTCCTTAATGTAACAAAAATAAAAACAATTAGAAAAAGAGTGAGACTTCCCTTTCAATGTTTCACAAGTGAATGCCACACAATTCTATCATAGGTAAACAAGGCACAAGGAGTTACACAATAATGAGCCATAAGAAATAAAATAAAATTAAAACTTCACATAACCATAATCGCAAAAGCTCAAAGGCTAAGTATAAGCACAAAATGCCTCCAAGGCAATCAAAGCATACAAAATTTGAGCATAAAGCTCTTCATAATAAGTGCCAAACATAAACAAAAAAATGAAATTGTCCAAACACACACAAATCTAACAATAAATAAATGAAAAGATAGTACATCATAAGCATTGAAGAAATATAGTAAGAGATAACATGGGATGATCAATCCAACTAGTGTGGAGGTGGATGGAAACTAACAAGATCAAAGTAGGCTTAGAGGCTACCATCAACATCTCACATTCTCGAATCCAAATTCGCAAGTTGATGGCAGACATCTTATTCAAAAGCAGCTCGATGATAATCCATATGTTCCAACCTTGACTCTATCCTTGCCAAGATCTCCTCCAATTGTCCTTTAGAAGGTAGAGGCAAAATAGTAGTGGATGGCTTTCCCATAAGTACATCTTGGTGTGGTAAACCCTCTTGATCTCTCCCTTCTATTGAAGCATCACTAACTAACACATATTGATTATCCACCTTCTTGACAATGCCTATCTGCATCATATTCTCATAGGACAAACAATAGTCACCCTTAGCTTTGGTGAGATGAAAAGTAGAGCTAGGGCCATAAGCTTTTACATAATGGATAAGGATGGTCATAATTTACTTGCTCTTAGGTGAAGGTATTTCTCACTCGGTGATTTACACTCTTATGCCCGCTTTCTATATAAAAATTACACATAACCTATAAGAAAAGAGAAGATATAAGATTACAAGTACAAGCACTCAATTGGTTAGACAAAGTGGATACCTAAACTTGCCAGTTTAGAATGCATCCACCTTCGCTACTTTCTTTGGCAAATTCTTTTCATGAGCTTGATAGTTATTGTTTGCCATTGTTTTAATTATTTCATAGGCCACATCTTTTTCTCATAGGCCACATCCTTTTCTTTGTCTAATAACTATCCTTTAGCTACCATATTTATGGTGATCCTGATTTACCCAAAGAGTCCACTGTAGAAGGTGTGCACTATTGTCCACTTTAGAATTTGATGGTTTAGGCACCTTCTTAGGAGATCCTTAAACTACTCCCAAGCTTAATTCAAAGTTTCACCATCCAATTGGCTAAATGTAGTGAGTTCATTTTTAAGTCTAGTCATCTTTATGGGAGGAAAATATTTATTAAAAGAGGCATGAGATAGTTGTTCCCAAGTAGTGATACTCCTAGGGCCTAAGGAATTAATCCATACCTTAGCCTTATCCTTAAAAGTGAATGTGAAAAGACGTAGTCTTACTACATTTACAGGCATCCCATTTCACTTGAATGTGTCATAAATCTCTATGAAATTAGCTATGTGAGCACTAGGATCTTCATGAGAGAGGCTATGGAACTAGAGAGTGCTGGTAAGCATTTGGATGAATGTTAACTTAATCTCAAAGGTGGTAGCATTAACGGTTGGTTAAGTGATAACCAGTTGGAATCCTTTAAGAGGTGATGTGGCAAAGTCCTTTAAAGGTCAGTCTCCTTGAGTCTTGAATTTGTTATTGCTCTTGCCTTCTTTGGTTTAGAGTGTATTCAATTTTCAAATTGCAAGGAAACAAATATTTTTTATTTTCCTGAGTTTGAGTTCTAATCATGCACTTAAAACAAAGAAACAAAAAATAAGGTTAAAAATAGAAAATACAATTTTAAAGTAATACAAAAATAATAGCTTAGTATTAAAGTTGTTGATCCTCAATAATGACGCCAAAAACTTGATGACGAGTGTATGCTATATAAAAAAAAACCCCCTGAAGTTGTAAGTGCATAAGTTATAAGCAATAAAGTGTACTTGTAAGTGTGGATATCTTTCCCGTGATGATCGAGTTTAAGAACTAAGTATCTTGTACCTTATGTTATCTAGAGGATCAATAAAGGTTGATAACTCAAATTATAAATAAGAAAATTAAGTAAAACACTAAGAGTAATGAGAGATAATCAATGGATGGGAATGGCTAGGGGTTCAACCTCATTTGATAGTCTTCTATTAGTTTCTTAATCCTTGTCTAATTAGTTTGTTGGCCTTAGGCACCAAAAAGGGGGGGAGGGGGGAGGGGGGGGGGGGGGGGGGGGGTTGTATTGGTGTATAAAAATTAAAATTGGAAAAAGAGAGGAGAAATGAGATGAGAGAAAACATAAGATTTATAGTGGTTCAGGTATAATCGACCTTACGTCCACTCCTCAATTCTTCGAAAGTGGATATTCCACTATCTTTCAAAGGTGTTTTTAAGCTTACACCAAACTTTTACACTTGTGTTTTGAAGGCTCACACAACAACCTATACACTTATGTTTTTAGGCTTACACAATAACCTTTACAACTTGTGTTTTAACAGGCTCACACAATAACCTCTCTTAGTGTTTTAATAGGCTCACACTATAGCCTATTACAGATGGTGTTTATGCTCACACCCAACAATGACTTAAAGAATAGAAAAGAATGAGTAGCAAAATTGCAAGAGTTTGGATACAAAGTTATTAATTCTCTTGCATTTACATATGTTTGGTAAGGTATTTATAGCCTATACCCACCAAAGAGACGTTGCAATAAAACTGGTACAAAATCATCAAAGTGTGCTAGACAGATTTTCTCATTAAATGTTTGACAATCATGTTTTGCGGTAGCTACTACTCATTCGCGGTCACAAATTTTAAATTCCATAAGGAAAACCCCATTTGTGTCTAATGGCTAGTCCACGTGGCAGCTTCTGATTAGTTTACCAGAAAAATATAGCCGTTGCCTTTCACCTGCTCTCAAAAGTAGCGGTCGCGATTTATTTTGTATAGGACATGACTCTGAACGCGAATTCCTTTGCCAAAAGTGTTCATCTTCTTCTTTTAGGTTTGCGGTCACTACCAATAAGTTCCCATCGCGATTTTTGACTTCCAATGGTTACCTGGGATACTTGTCAAGCAGTGATTATGGACTTGATTGCATCTTGAGTTACTTTGAATTTCGCGTCACGATTAAGGCAAGCTTTACACTGCGAATTCATCTGTCACTTTTGGAATTCTTCCTTTGGATGAATCGCGCCCAAGAATGACTTCGCGATTTCGTCTGCCTGATCTTCTAGCAAGTCTTCTAATGGATCGTGGTCGCGATTTAGAAGTTATTTCACATTCTTTAAAGATTAAGATTTCTATCCAATTTCTAACTTAAAGACTTACACAAAAACTGTAAAATATAGAAACATTAACAATGATCAATCCCCTTTGTCAAGATCAAAAGAGGCCCAAGACTTAGGGTTAACTACCCTAGTCCAATAGTCTCTTCCTTTTTGATTTTGGCAACTTAGATTGATCCTTAAGTGAAAAAGATGCAAGAAAGTGAAGTTGGATTGTAATATGATTCAATGAATGCTTATGACAAAACTTATTAAGTATATCATTCATTCAATCAAAAGTGAAGTTGATAAGACAATAAAATAAGTATGTTGCTCCCCTTCAACTTATGCTATAGTTATTCTCAAGTTATTTCATTATTTTCTCCCTTTCATAATCTCTCCCCTTTTGGCAAGATCAAAAAGAGGGTATATAAGAAAAAAAAGAGATTTATGTGTAAGAATTCATAAGGAGCAAACATAATGCAATGGATAAAAAAATAAACATCAATCACATAAGATAACAATGTTTGCAAAGAAATAAGTTTTATTTATATATTCATAACGGTGGGATCACAAGATTTGTAAAAAAAACATAAGGTAAGTGAAAAACAGATATAAAAGATCCCTAATCTAAAGTAATGGAGAATCATCTCCAAAAGATGGTGTATCTGGCGCTTGTTGTTCTCCCTCGGCTTCGTCTCCATCCTTTACATCATCTTCATTGCCATTCTCATCTTGTGTATCTTCAAATTCGGTGAAGTCTGGAAGATGGAAAGGAGGAACTTCTAGTTTCTCTTGGAGATCCACTATATCACTGTGAAGATGTGAAAGGAAGAAGAACCTTCTATTTATCATCCTCATAAACTTGTCCAACTTGCTATCAATGGTGGCAAGGGATAACTTAGACTTTGGCTGCAGTTGAGGAGGAGGGACTTGAATGTTGCCTTCTTCGATTTGAAGCCTCTTTCACTTGGAAGCTTGGAAGGTTTCCATCTTCCTTGCACTGATGGCACCAAGTGTGTAGATGTATGTGCCTAGATGGATTGCCTTGGCATTGATGAGATAGGTTAGGTTGAGGAAGTTTTGAGAGGGAAGGAGCTTCTTGGTGAGGATTTCTCTTTTTCCTCATTAAGTGCTCTAATAAAGCGGTAAATGGCTATTATGTGAAAGGGTAAGAGAAACTGACTTTTAGGTTTTGTACTCATGTAGATCAATTGATCCATAAGGTAATGACCAGTTTGGATAGGTTGGTTCTTTTCAAGGCAAAATAAGAATGCCAAGTCCTTCTATAAAACCTTCTCATTACCATCACCTCTTACATTGACGGAGAAGGTGATGATGTGATGAAGAAACCACAGGGGTAGGGTTTTGATGTTTTTGGATAAGGAGGAGCAAGGGTCGTGTTTGGTTTCGATGGATATCTCCGACCAAAATTCGGAGTAGATGATATCGAGTGCAGAGATGATGAATGGGATGTGTTCTTTGACTTATAGGTTGAAAAGGGAGGATAATTAGTTGAAGGTGATGTAGAAGGGGTCACCGAAGGCCTGAAACACCAACCCGTATTGGTCGGCTTTCGAATTAGATTTTTGGCTTAGTTGCACGGTGCACATGAACTCGCGTACAATCTCTTTATATCCTGGTTCATCTCGGAAGATGAATTCATTCCAACCCAAATTGGAGAGAAAGACATGAATCTCCGCATTGATGCCCAATGTCTCTAACATGAAAGTTGATGGAATTTTGTTTGGGAGAATTACTTTGGAGGAGTTCGCCTTGAATCTCTCCTTTTCCTCCTTGGTGATTCCCTTCATGACATGGAGGGCAAGAGGTGCAGAAGGCTGAGCTACTGCCTTGCCTTTGTCAGTCTTGAAGAATTTCTTGGAAGCCATAGTAAGAAAGATGAAGAAAGCTTGAGAGATTTTTGAGAGAGAAGAAGTGTTTGGAAATGAAGTGAGGAAAACACTGCTGAATGGGGGTATTTATAGGCTTGAAGGGGTGCAAAAACGGTCATAAATGGCTAAAAATGAATTAAATAAAGAGGGGAAACAGTTGGCAATCAAATCACTTAATTGCCTAGGCGGTTACTCTAATTCGCGTCCGCAAAATCAGAAGTTGCGATCGCAAATTCTAAAAAATGTGAGTAACGAACAAATTTTCCTCGGGAAAAGGCGCATCAACGGTCATATTTTTGAAAAACTTACCAAAATTC
>CATIWR010364203.1:0-18911 GCA_949677035.1 Omphalea diandra
CCCCCCCCCCCCCCCCCCCCCCCCCAATCATATGGAATTTACCTTTCATATGCCATGGTGTTAAAAGATACCAGACTACCGATGTAGTTTCAAATAAAGCTTTTGAAGTAGACAAATGTGTATATTTTGCAATGTATTTGGAGTGGTATTTAAATACAAATCCCAATAAATTCTAGCTATTGCTTGCATTTCATCTCACTTGGCTTCTGCTCCGGAAGCAGCTGCTTTCTGACACAAAATGGAGGATTACAAAAAATGAAAGACTACACATAACAGTATCCCAGCAACATTTCCACACGTATAGATACATTTCCTCACTACCAACACTTGTCCAGCTTCTCCAACTCGGCATATTTACAGTTTCGACAAGCCAAAAAATCTGCTAACTTCTGTTTCAATTGGGAAATGATGCATCTCCTACTACTAGTAGCACCAGCATTGACACAAGGTCGTATTAGGTGTCATACTCCTATCTAGCACTCAGAAGGATTGCTTCGAGGACCTCCAAATATAGGTCTCATGTAGGTATTATCAAACTTTTTCCAGTAGTAATGTATGGTATAAACTGGGCTTTCTATTAGCATGGACAAACTATCTGTCGCACGCTGCAGATTGGTTGCAGCAGACTCTTCAAGTGAGAGCAAAGGTAGGCGGGCATCATTTGTAGGGATCTTTGCTTCCCGGTTGTCGTTATTCGCATTGTGGGGAATCATAAAAGCTATTAACGGCTGAGTTAGAAAACCAAAAACCTGTAATCAAAACAATGCTATTAACAGAAAATTTTAAGGCAAATCATCAATGAACTCCTGGAATATAAATGACATTGATCATAATATGTCACTAAGTGGGTCACATTTATGATCACACTAATGTTATCAAATGCAATAAATATGTGATTTTGTTCATCAACAAAGGAAAGAAGCCATAGCAGTTGAACTGGAAGTTCTGTGCAAGCAAGTTCTAACATAGGTTACAGAGGGAAACAAATGAAACTTGAGACTTAAACATACCAGTGTAGTAAACAGGACAACAATGATGGTGTTGGTGACCATTGTAGCATAGATTGGATTCCATGTAACCCCAGAAAATGTGAACTTCTCAAGCCAAGAGAGACAAAATAGGGAGAACATTAATTAATTCATGGTCTCTGATAACATAATTCTCGTTTTTTTTTAAAGCTTGAAAGGAGAATTTCTTATCAAACAAAAAGCACACCTGTTTATAAGCCAAAGCAATTGAGACAGCTCCTCTCATTAGCCCAGCCCACCAAATGATTATCTAAACAAATAACAAATTCCAACTCCGACAGTCAATAAATGAAGAGTCCTCTCTTTATGTGAAAGATATGTTACAACATACTTGTTATAAAATTAGTGAATGAATCAAACATAAAATAATATATTTCATGTGAAAAAAAAGTGCAAATCAAATATTAAAACTTATAACTTCCTAGGAAATAAATTCCTAAGAATAGCAGTTCCATGGAAGTAAATGGATACATCTGAGCCATGTGAGGCCTAATTGGTATTTGCTTACCAATAAAAAAGAAAAATACCACAAGCAAAAAAAATTATACTAACTTGTTGTTTGAACGTGATTGGTGATGCTCTTCCTCGATTCATGGCATTGGAAAAAGCTGAGAGTGGAAAGACAAATGCAGCTCTTCCAAGCAATACTAGTAGCACCAATGTGCTACAGATGCTAACTGAAGTTCCGAAACTGCAAAGTGCTTGCGGTTAGTTAAATTTTTTCTCCCCTTTTATATGACATAACAGAACCTCTCTATTGTTTTTTTATTTTTCCAAATAGTAAACTACATCATATATGTAACTTTACATCTTAAACAAGATTGTCTACACCTTATCTTACTCATCTTCCACTTCTCAATGTCAAGTGCATCCATGCCAACATAGAGAAATATGAATGTCTCTGCAACATATGACATCATTGCAAATACATGCCTGAATAAAGGTTTACAAATGAAGAATGTGAGATCAAAGTATACTAATGAAGGAAGTCATTGTAACCCAAACAGACATACCTGGTTGTGATTCTTGAGCTTTCAGACATGTTATGCCATGCATAATGTGACATAAGAATCCCACAAAAGAAAACTGTCAAAATTCCACTCAGTTCTAGCAGCTACAGGAAAAAACAATATTTTAGATTTGTTAAATAACTGTCATTTCAATAACCTAGAAAATGAACGTGTAAGCAGATGATACCTCGGCCAACATGTAAGACAGATACGCCATTAAAACCATAAGAGCAATTTCACGAATGCTTGAATGTCTGCATACAAATGTCAATTCAGGATTTTACAGTTAGCATCAACAGTTTGAATGAAATTCAACGCTCATATATACATTACACAAAAAAAACTTTTCTTATTCAAATTAAAAAATCATGTACCTTCCAAGGTACAAGGTTTTAAGTACATATGCAGTGATCAGTCCAGTCTGCTCAGGAAAAAAAAAAAAAGAGAACAATTTATCCACCACAGAGAAGAACCTAGACTCACTAATGCACAAACCAAAGGCTGTTACATGTACATCAATGAATACTAATTACTGATATTCATTTCTAATCTTGAATCTCCCTCTTGTCCAGTAAAAAGTTTGATAGGATACCTTATCTTTTACTACTAAATACAAAGATACTATACCAAATCAATTGGATCAATTTATATACAGAGCCGGCCAAATGCAGTCTGTGATAGAAAAGTGACAATTCAACCCTAAAAGATTGTAACTACTCGATAATCCTGCATCAGAAAGTGGAATAAGATTTAGCAAACGCTCCCCAGTTATGTGATTAAGAAATCCAATCCACTCTCAATCAACTCAAGGCATTCTATATCAGTTATACTTGGTAGAGTTGACATTTGACAACCTTGAGTCTAAGCTTTTAATAAAAAATTTCACAGATGTACAACAAAGCTAGGAAATTCTTGTAACGAGTACACAATATGAGGGTTGGATATCAAAAACTCACGGTGATTCCTAGAGCAGTGCTTGTCAAGAACAAGTGTAAGAAATCGCTGATAACACTGAGGATCGTCTTAGCACTAAGCCTTTTAACATCCATCTTTTGTACCGCATTGAACAGAACAACTGATGTTGCATCATTTACCACTCCTTCCCCAAAGACCAAGCTGTATAACAAAGGAGTCTCATCTTGATGAAGAACCTGCGTACAAATTATATTATCTTAAAACATCCAATAGACAACCTTAACATGACAGAAGCACATCATTTTCAAGCTTAGTTAACCAACCTGCAGCGTGCAAACTGTATCAGTCGACGAAAATATTGTTCCTAGAGCTGAAAATTGAGGCAAGAAAATGTGAAAATTCCAATAAATTGAGAAACATGCATACGAGACACAGAAAATAATAGTGTTACAACCAATAAGCTTTGATTCAACATTACTAGAGTCGTGTCCAGAGCTGGGAGGTTGCAAGTTTGAACCTCAGTCAGAGGGTGTACATATGTATAGGTACTAACAGGAGAAGCTCACCGAGATAGTCGCGCCCTGTCAGACCAAGAAATCCTAATCTTGGAAAGAGCCACCTGCTGCCTAGGACAACAATAAAATACAGGAAATTAGATTTTTCAGAAAGTACCAGAATTAATAAAGCATTTTTTGGTGGAAGCTAAAGAAGGGATTGAACTTACCAGCTACAATAATGAATGCTGAAATGAAAACACCAACCACACCAAACAGCATAATGGTTATAAAATTTTGGAAGAACTGCTTTTTCTTGACCTGAAATCTGATGCCAGTGAACAGCACAAGTCAAGTTACTAAATGTACAATTAGTTTATTAACTGAACCATGCCAATTTTTCATGAAAACGCATGATTACTCAATTGATTTACCCTGCATTGAATATTATAGGAGGAAGGAGATATATAAAGAACAACTCTTCACTGAATCTTAATATGTGGGAACTTTTGCCGTTGCTCAGAACCAAGATAAATGTTCCACATATGCATCCCTGATAAGTAACAAGGCATAATTAGTTAACCCCATTCAGCCAAATAGCACTCAAGTGCTATAAGATTGAGATTTCGAACAAGCACATAAAATTAACGTAGAACGCTAAATATTAATTTATACACATAAGCACTGAGTTATCTGATACTGAAATCATTTGCAGAACTATGAAATTCAGATTTTTTTCCCAATTCAAGCCTAGTAAATAACAAATACATATAAGAAGCAGATATACGTAGCGAAAGGGATGGTAATCACAATGATGATGGCAGTTATGGATTCATTGACCCATCGGTTCTCTTCAAGCATGTGACCAATGACCAAACACAGGCATAAAACAGCTACAAACAGTGTTAATGGCACCACCTGGGCATGTTCGCGTGCTAAGTTTGTTAATAAGTCTGTTATTTTCTCCATTTTTACTTATCTTCTTCATGGATCGATCACGAAAGATTTGATGAGCTCGCTAGCCGACTGACCACTCTTATGCTGTACGAGTATTGAGTGTTTGCTGTTGTGTTTGACACGTGGAAATGTTGCCCTGTTCTCTTGCCACGTAACGCGCTCCTTTCAGCATTGAAACCACTCTTCTCTAAATAAATTATTTCGAAAAAATAATTTAAAATAATTTTACATAAATTATGTTTCATCTATTTCAAAATGGTTGATAAAATTTTATTTTAATAAAAATTAAGAAAAATTAATTATAGATATTTTATGTATTTTAATCATTTTTTTATTAAAATATTTTTATTTTATCAATATTAATAAAATATAATTATTATTGAAATTATAAAGTTGGTGATAATATTTAAATGCTAATAATAAAATGATTATTGAAATTTAAAAAAAATTATTGAAGAGTATAATTTTTCTTTACATTAAAGATACAAAATCAAAATAAAAAAAATATAAGTAATAATTTATTGATAGTGTAGAAATAGATATCAATTAATAAAGATATATTAGATAATTATTTAATTAACTATCAATTAAAGAAAGAAATGATCAATTATGTTGACATTATAGAAACTTTGCCAACTATTTAAGAGATGGAGAGTATAATGAGAGAAGTGTCAAAAATCTTTTAAAACCCATCGATATCGTTATTTTTTAGAAATATAGAAAGGAGTATGGAAATATTAAAATCTCAAACTTCGACTGCTACTGACTTCAGATGCTAGATTACCAAAATCCCACTTCTTTCAAGTGATTTATAGAAGTTGAAACTCAAACTACTAAATAATTTGAATTAATTATTTTTAAGTCTCAGAATTTGATCATTATTTACAAATTGTTATAATAATTTGAATTTAAATTATTAAAATTGGTACGATATTCAGTCTAGATCAAGATAACTAAGGAAAAATCGGCTTATGATATTCAGTCTAGATCAAGATAACTAGGGAAATATGGCTCTCATTTATAAAACAGCAAATGCTAGGTGCACCGCTTGGCATAGTAATCAAATATCTCTTAGCAACGATGAACTTATTCAAGCAATTCATTCCATCAATGGAATAATAACCTCAAATATCACTTTTATTTTAATTTAAAAAAGAAATAAAAGACTAATAAATATATAAATTATTTTTCAAATTATAAGAATAAGATTTTACGTTGAAGTCTAATTAAATTTAAATTAAAAGGGAAAAAAAAAAAGGGTTACACCAAAATAAGTTGGTTGGAGCCATGCAAGTAATTAGGCAGGTCACATATTGCTATCCCATGACCAAAAATACTATGAAATTATTTTGATTCCTATACATATTTGGTCCACGTTACATCCTCTATCACACACACACATAAAAATTGTTTCTGGAAATGGCAAAGGAAAATAATAAAGAAATCACATGCTTCAGTTGTTAACAACCCAACAAATTTCAAAAAAATTTAACCAAAGCTTTACTTTGCCATAAATAGCCACTCTATGCTGTTCTTCTGCTGCGTATGAATTATTTAATTATCAGACTAGACTGGAAATCTTTACTTCTTCTTTTTCCAGGCAATAAATGGCAATTTATCATCAGGAATATTAAAAGGTGAAAATAAGAATACTAGCAGTTTACAATAACATGGTGATTAAAGTATACTTATTTGTGATTATCAATCAATTATCTGGCTCACTTTTACTTATTGAAGTCCAAGAAAATGAAATTTTTAATCGCTTTTGATTTGACTAATTAAAACGCGTAATTGTGATAAAAACACATCATAAATTTTTTGGTATTTTCTTCAAATCAATTTGAATAAGTTTATCTACATAAAATTTAATTAATTAAAAAATTACTGTATCGTAACTTTCTAGCCAACTCGAAAGCTGTGATTATCAAACAATTATTTGGCTCACTTTTATCTATTAAATTAATTAACCTAAGAAAATAAACTTTTTAGTTACTTTTGATCAATTAAAATATGTAATTACGATAGCATCAGACTTTTTCAGTGTTTTTTCTTTTTTGGTCAGTTCACACTAATGTTTTCGGAACTCGATTGGACTGGCTGATCGAATTAGCAAAACAAAAAATCAACTAATGATTTAATTTGGTTCAGTGTTGAAAATCAATTACTTAAAAAATATATTAAAATCCAAAAAAATCAGAAAAATCAATCAAAATTGAAAATTGAATTAAACTATTTCAATATAAAATTACGTCATTTTGTGAAAAAATTTACATTTTCAAAAAATTACACTATTTGACTAGAAATTTAAATTTTAAAAATAGATTTCATTATTTTATCATATTATGTATATTTTTTGAGTATTTTTATGTATTATTTATGTATTTTATAAAAAAAATGAAAAACTATCCTATTGAACCAAATCAGTCGAATCAACTAAATCGAGAACCAGTCAGCTGATTGATTCGATTTCTGATCCAATTTTAAAAATATTGGTTCAAACAAACTTATATATGTTGAATCTAATAAATTCAAGAGAAATTATTATTTCATAATGTTTTAAAAATTAGAATTCAATACAATAAGATAAGAGCACAATCTCTTACAATTTAAGCCAACATTCATTAGCAATAGAACACCAATTAAATTCATATCACCCCATGCTAAATGGATGGTTGAATGGTGAAGGACTCTAACTAACATGGATATCAACACAGTAGCTATACGGAAGTACTATAATATGTATGGTTTGTTGGTACAAGATTAAAGTTAGCTATGATTTACTATTAAGTTAATTGCCACATGCCCTATCATGTGTTGCTCTTCTGTTTCTGTTCTAACACTTCAAAGATTTGATCTATTCTAGGGATTTCAAGAGTTCAAATTTCCGTTAGAATGTTCCTTTGAGATTCCTGAATGTGACATTCTCAGGTTTTCTAAGAGAGATTATTATAGGATTCTTAGGTATGATTTCTTTTTTTCTTTTTTTTTTTTTTTTTTTTTTAACAATCCTAGAAATGATATTGTGGTAGGGATGAGATTCTGTTTTTTTCGTTTTTTGGCCTTCTGTGGGATATGAAATACGTAACTCTCATCTTGGCTACCCTTACAACTGACTTTTTTGCATAGGGACCCCTCTATTTCCACAAATATTTTTGCTAGGGCCACTACTACTTCATTATTACATAATATAACAGTTGTTAATTATTGTTATAATTTTCTGTAATTACATCAAATTCTTTTATTTTTATTAATTGGGATAATATAATAGTTGTTAATTATTGTTATAATTTTTCTTCTAATCAATATGAATATCAATATTATATTATTAATTTTAATTTTAAAATTAATTTTAAATCATTATTTATTATTTATCAAATAACTATGTATAATACAGTCACATGTCGTTATTTTATATTATATTATAGAAAACTATTGCTAAGGAATATTCAGCCTAGATCAAGATAACTAGGGAAATATGGCTCTCATTTATGAAAACAGCAAATGCTAGGTGCACGGCTTAGCATAGTAATAAAATATCTCTTAGCAACGATGAACTTATTCAAGCAATTCGTTCCATCAATGGAATAATAACCTCAAATGTCAGTTTTATTTTAATTTAAAAAAGAAATAAAAGACCAATAAATATATAAATTACATTTAAAATTATAGGATTTTAGGTTGGAGTTGGGTTACACCAAAAAGTTGGTTGGAGCCATGCAAACAATTAGGCAGGTCACATATTGCTATCCCATGATCAAAGGTACCATAGAATTTATTCTGATTCCTATACATATCTGGTCCAAATTACATCGTCTGTCACTCTCGCACACAAAAAAATTGTTTCTGGAAATGACAAAGGAAAAAATAATAATGAAATCACATGCATAAGTTGTTCTCAACCTCACAAATTTTTTTCAAAATAACTAACATACCAAAAAAATCTCTGAATTTTTCTCAAAATGGTAATAAATGATAAAATTATTTTTTTATCAAATTTATCTCTAAATTTATATTTTAAAAAATAGTTAAAATATCAAATAAATTTCTGAATTTATCTCAAAATGGCAATAAATGATAAAATAAATTTTGTTTAATCAAATTTATCTCTAAACTTATATTATTTCATCAAAATTATTTATAATCTTATATTATTTCAACATAAAAGTCATTTTTCGTCAAAATTACCTCCGATTTTATATTATTTTATCATAAAAGTCTAAAATACTAATGAGAATAATGAGTATGTTAAAAACGCAATTTAAGAGAACCGAACTCATATATATTTCGACAAACATATAGTTTTTCCTAAATCCCTAAATCTCAAAAACACAATTTCACTTTAACAATAAAATTTTGTTAATTGAATAATGCAAAATAGCGATGTCTTCGTGGAACAATAATTATGTTCATTCATCTAATTGTGGCAAATATAGAGAGAAATGAGTTAAAAAAAAATGTATTATAGTGTGCAAAAGTACTGCTAAAAAATTGTATTTTTAAAAAAATAATTTAAAAATAATAAAAAATAAAATATTTATCTTGCGAAAATTCTCGTGGAGCAATGAGTCCCTGCGGAAGCAGAAATATGAGAAAAATTCTTCATATCACAATAGTGGGATAGACGATGATGAATAGTTTTCATCTCAGCCACTTGTTATTCTTAAGTCAACGCCTTCTTCAATCAATATGATAAAATAATATAATATCATAGGTAATTTTGACCCAAAAAGACTTTTATGATAAAATAATACAAGATCATGTGTAATTTTGACGAAATAACACAAGTTTGGCGTTACAGTTAATGAAAAGTTGATTTTGTCTTTTATTATCGCTTTAAAATAAATTTAGAGAATTATTTGGTATTTTAGCCTTAAAAAATTTAACTAAAGTTTTACTTTGGCCTAAAGTACTAAATAAACCCCTAAACTTGTCCAAAGTGACAAAAAAGGACAAAATGAATTTTTTTTGTTAAATTTATCGCTGAACTTATATTATTTCTCCAAAATTACCCCTAATCTTATATTTTTTCGCCATAAAAGTCTTTTTTTGCCAAAATTACCTCCGATCTTATATTATTTCATGATAAAAATTTAAAATACTAGTTGAGAAAAATGAGTGTGTTATAAACACAATTAAGAGAATCAAACTTAGAGATACTTCGATAAAAATATATTTTTTCCTCAATCTCTAAATCCTTAAATATTTAAATCTCAAAAACACATCTTCACTTTGATAATAAAATTTTGTTAATTGAAAAATGCAAAAGAGTGATACATTCATGAAGTAATAATTCTACTTATTTATCCAACTACAGTAGATATACAAAGAAATGTTTTAAACAAAAGTATAATGGTGATAAAAGTACTGTACTGCTAAAAAATTTTATTTTATAATTTAATAAATTATATTTTTTAAAATTAATAAAAAATAAAATATTTGTCTTACAAAAAATTATATTGGGGCTATGAGTCCTTGCGAAAGTAATGACAGGAGAAAAATTCTCTCCATCAAAAAAGTGAGATCGAGGATTGAGAATAATTCTTGCCCTTCTCACTTTTCATTCATAGAGGTGTAATCGAGGCGAGTCGAGCCGAACTTTGTTAAGCTTGAGTTTGATCTTAACTTAAAAACTCAAAACTCGAGCTCAATTAAACTTTAATTTCTAAACTCGAGCTCGAGCTCAATCAAGTACTTAAATACTCGAACTCTACTTTTATTAATCTCATTTATTTATATAAATTTTTTGTGAATTCTATAAATTGAAATTTAGGCTCGATTAGAGATAAATCGATTAAACTTGATTTTTAATATTGTAAATATTTCTAAACTCGATTAGTTTCACTAGTCTCTCGAGTCAAGTATTTTGAAACTCGAATTTGACTCACTTGATTACTCGAGCAGCTTGAGTTTGAGTTCGACTCAATTAATCTCAAACCGATTTCGAGTATTTCTCAAATTGATTTCGAGTAATTTACAAACTGTTTCAGTTCATTTACACATCCTAGTCATTCCTAAGTCAATGTCATTTTCAAGTAATATTTTAGACTTTTATGATGAAATAATACAATATTAAGGATAATTTCAAAAAAATGACTTTTATGATAAAATAATACAAAATCAAGGATAATTTTGATGAAATAATACAAATTCAAAAATAAATTTGACGAAAAAGTTTATTTATCTTTTATTGTCACTTAAAACAAATTCAAGAATTTATTTGATACTTTAACCCTTTACTTTGTCATAAATAGGCACTTTGTGCTTTTCTTCTGCTGCATGTGTATTATTTAGTTATCAGGCTAGACTAGAAATCTTTACTTCTTCTGTTTCCAGGCATTACATTGCAATTTATTTATCTGGAATATTAAAAATGTGAAAATAGGAAAAGTAGCAGTTTATAATAACTTGGTGGTTAAAGTATAGTTTATCCGTAATTATCAATCAATTATTTGGCTCACTTTTATTTATTGAAGCCTAAGAAAGAAAATGAACTTTTTAATCACTTTTGGCTAATTAAAAATGCGTAATAGTGATAACATCATAGATTTTTTTAGTATTTTCTTCAAATCAATTTAAATAAGTTTATCTACTTAAAATTTAATAAATTAAAAAAAGTACCATATCATAACTTTCTAGCGAGTTCAAAAGCTATAATTATCAATCAATTATTGGGCTAACTCTAATCTATCAAACTAATTAACTTAAGAAAATAAATTTTTTAGTTATCTTTGATCTGTTAAAATATGTAACTATGATGGCATCAGACCTTTTCAATGTTTTTCTTTTAAAGTCAATTCAAACAAAGTCATATATGTTGAATTTAATAAAATCTAAAGAAATTATTATTCCACAATATTTTAATGAATTAGAATTCAAGACAATAGGATAAGAGCACAATCTCTTACAATTTAAGCCAACATTCATTGGAAATAGAACACAAATTAAATTCATGTCACCCCATGCTAAATGGCGAAGAACTCTAATCAACATGGATATATCAACACAGTCGCTATAAGGAAGTATTAAGTTAACTACCACATGCCCTATCATGTGTTGCTTTGCTGTTTATGTGCTAACACTTCAAAGATTTGATTTATTCTTGAGATTTCAAGAGTTCAAATTTCCATTAATATGAATGTTCGTTTGAGATTCCTGAATGTGACATTTCATAGGATTCTTACATATGACTGGTATGATTTCACATTACAATCCTGGAAAATGATATTGTGGTAGGGATGAGAGGCCTTTTGTGGGATATGGAATAAGTAACTCCCATCCTGGTCACCCTTAAGAGTGACCATTTTGCAGAGGGATCCCTCTATTTCCACAACTTTTTTTTTTCTTGGGCACAACTAATTCATTGAAAAATATGGGATAGACTAAACTGCCTTTGATCATTCACCCTTAACTCAATTTTAAATCACAAGAAAATAATCCCCCATTTATGCTCTCTCACTCTTGGCCTTCTTTCCATAGTGATTAAAGTTTCCCTATATCTTTGTGGACATCAAATCTTTCGGATAATGAATTAATGGCAGCAAATAAATGGCTAGTTTATGCACCTATCAAGCCAAAAATATTGCTTTATGTTAGAGGACCACCAATCTAGCTTTCAGAATCATGTTTTTGGAAAATCAACCATTTTAGAATGCATTTCTATTTGTTTTCGTTTGACGTGGCTGCTGATTAGTTGTTGTAGCTCCTTTTTTCTTATGTATTATTTTCAATAAATTTAAATTTGTTATTTTATTAGCAAATATATCTTTGTTTTCTTTTTTTAAATTCACGGGAGATTCAATGAGCCAAAATGATATTGCGGGCATAGATGGCAAGCGAGTTGGGTTAAGTTGTTTCGGGTTGGGTCATTTTTGGGTCGAGTCACTTCTGTGTCAATGCGTTTTCAAGTCGGATTGCCTGAGATTTAGATGGGTTCAAGACACCCATCGAGTCGTGCATATATAAAATAATTCAGATTTACTCTTAAAATTGATATGTTGGGTCAAATCAAGTCATTTATTATCCAATTTTAAAATAACAATTTGAATTTTTTTATAATTTATACAATATTTTCTTGTAATTTATTAATAGAAAAATCATAATTTTTTCTTAAAAAAATTATTTTTAGCTAGAAAGATTTTATATAAAATGAAACTTGATTAAATTTTTTTGTTTTTATTTAAATACTTAATAAATTAAATATAATTTTTTTTAAGCAAATGACTATATATAATGAAAACAGTTGAATGAAATTCACATAAAATTATATTCAAAACATATATCATAATTTAAATTAATTTACAAACAAACATATAATGTTTAATGATAAAAAATCATTCATTATAAAAAAAATTGTGTATTATGATAAAAATCTATATGATAAAATTATATTTGTCTTAATATGTGATTTTATTGTGACAAAAATCAAATTTATTACAATTATTATAAAAATAAATAAAATTATGATAAATTTCTTTTACATATTAAATCATTTAAAAAATTTATGATAAAAATTTAGCTTAATTACTCAAAAACTCAAACCTTTATGAGATTTTAAATTGTATCCAAAACTTATAATTGAGTCAATTATACTATAATATGACAAATTGATTTTAATTATACCACAAGTTAAAAACAGAATTTAGTAAAGTGCAGTTAAATTTAGTTGATTTTTATACTTTTTCAATTAGTTTAAAATTAAATTTACAACTCAATTAATATACTACTTTTTATTTTTGTCCAATTTAATCTTATTTTTACTTAATTAAATTTATTATATACTTTTGTATGATGAATTTTAATTTTTATATTAAAATTTAAATTTATAATTCATAAAATCTCTCAATCTCTAATTTTTTTAAAAAAAACTTCTCTCAATCTTCTTAGAAAAATAATTTTAAATTTTAAATAATAAAATTTTAAACTATTGAAATAAAAATTTTTAAGAAATATTTAAAAAATAGCCACATGAGTTTAATTAAGATGATATTTTTATTTATTATTCAATTTAATCTCATTTTTTGCTTAATTAAATTTATTTTGTATTTAGATGATGAATTTTAATTTTATATTTAATTTTAAAAATAAAAATTTTAAAATTTAAATTTATAATTCATAAAATCTCCCAATCTCTTCTTAACAAATTAATTATTATATTTTAAATAATAAATTGTTAAACTATTTAAATAAAATTTTTAAAAATTTTTAAAAATTATTTACATAAACTTAATTAAGATGATACTTTTATTTTATATTCAATTTAATCCTTTTTTCGCTTAAATAAATTTATTATATATTTTTATATGAATTTTTTTAATTTTACATTTAAATCTATAAATTTTTAAACTTTTAATTTTTAATTCATAAAATCTCTCAATATTTCATTTAAAATTTTTTTTCTCTCAATCTCTCCTTAAAATTTTTATTTTTATTTTTTAAATAATAAATTATTAAAAACATTTAAAGAACTTTAAGAAATATTTAAAAATCAATTACATGAGCTTAATTAAGATGATACTTATTTTTTTATTCAATTTAATCTCATTTTTTATTTAATTAAATTTATTATATTCTTTTATTTGATAATTGTATATTTAAGTTGAAAAATCTAAACATTTTGGAATTTAAATTTATAATTTATAAATTTATCAATCTCTTATTTAAATTTTTTTCATTCTTGCCTTAAAAAAATAATTTATATATTTTAAATAATAAATTATTTAAACCATTTAAAACAAAAAATTTTAGTAATATTGAAAAAATAAATTACATAATATGAATTTGAACATTTTCAAGAAATTGATCTTTAAAATAAAAATTAAGGATTTATTAATTTATTATTTAAATATATAAAATAAAATTTATAATTTTAAAACATGAAATTATTTTAAATTATTTATTTATCAACTAAAATAAAAATAAAATTTTATATTGTAGTGAAAAATATTTAAATTGAGTAAAAATAAAAATATTATTTTAGTATGATTTAAACTTAATTTTGAATTTGATTGAACTAAATGAAAAAAAAAAACATAAGGATCATTGAGTCTAAATATACACTTTATTAAATATTAATTTTGACTTGGGATATAATTGAACCTAATTCATCAAGTTATGGTGTAATTGACTCAATTAAAAACTTCAAAAATAACTGAAAATTTGCGAAAAGATTTGAATTTTCTTAATTATTGAGCCCATAAATTTCTAACTCAAAAATTGTTGTCATAATAAATAAATATATAAGATAAATTATGACATACACTAATATTATCACAATATAGTACTTACCAAATTACATAAAAGGAAAAGTAATATTATTACAATAATATTTATCATTGTATTAAATAATTTAAAAATTATGATAAAACTATTTTATCACAATAAATAATTTTTTATTATTACTAAATAATTTATCATAACAAATAATAAATTGTAATTTAAGCACATAAAAAAGTACAGTAAAATTTATAAATTTATTAAATAAAAATTTTATTGTATTTTAAATAAAAATATCATAATTAAATTTAAATTTAATTAAACAATCTAAATATTTTTTGAAATAAATTTCTTTCTTTTTTATTTTAATTATTTTATCTTTTATATATTCAATAATAATTTTTTTATATTATTATTAGGTCAATTGAGTTGGGTCATGAGTTGATCCATTCAAGTCAATTTTGACCCTGACCAATCGAGTTAACCCTTACCCGACCCAACTCAATTCACAAAATTTTTGGGTAATTTCGGGTTTACCCTGGATTAGGGTCGAATTATGTCAAAAATTGTCACCTCTAATTTCAGGTTACACAACAAGGGCAATTTTTCCTTTAGCTCTCTCACTATACCAATGGAAGGGGAAAATCAAACTCGAAACCTTTACTTTTTACAAAGTATACTTTATCATCAAACTATATTTTTATGTACAAAATTAATTTTTTTCATTTCTTTCATTACGTGGAGTTGTATAAATTTTTTATGGGTGTTTTCTTTTATTTCATAAGTGTCTTTTTTGTTTTTAGGTGTTATTTTTATTTTCTTATTACAATTTTGTAATTATTGATTTCGAGATAAAATTATTCTACTTTATATGATAAATGTAATTTTTTAAAATATATGATAATTTTAATGAAAAGCTTCAATTCAGAACAATCGTTAATATATCAAAATATTTTTGAAACTGTGTAAAAAGAATTTTAATGAGTAAGATAAAATATTTTTGAAGCTGGAAATATTGTTTGATTATTGAATTAAACCAACGGACATAAATTGTATATTATTAAACTATGATAATGATACCAAAGAGCAATTGAACCTGAAAGAGTTATTGTTTAGAAAACGAGAATTAATAAAACTAAAATTCTTATCTGCCAAACCACAGAAAAGCATTCAACATATACATGCTTTTATGCTTCAGAGAAATATAATTTTATTAACCCAAATACCATCACAAAGCTTAAATTTGATTCTTAATTAATGACCAAATAAGGTAAGATCTTTTGAGAGAAAGAATAGTCAACTAAAATCCACTCATAAAAATGTGAAACAATTATCAAATCTTTTAAAGGCAAAATGTCACAAAATTATGAACTCATGAAAAGATATTAAAAAAAATCAAAAAATTGATTTCATATATCCAGGCATGAAAATAAAAATAAGAAAAAATTATTCATGTAATTAGGATATCTAAGAAAAGTTGGTCTCAGTGATTAAGAGAGTTTGTTTATTTTTAAAGTTTTTGAAATCAATTCTTAGGACTAACATTCTATCTTTAAATACATTTAAAAATATTAAGTTCTAAATATTTACTTTATTTAAAAAAATGTATTATTGGTAGCAACATAATTTTTTATTTGATAATAAATACAGAGAAGAATGAAAGAAATGAGAAAAAAAAAATGCTTTGAGGGTAAGGAGAGACAGAAATAAGAGATAATGTAGGATATAAATTTGATAGCAATTTGGAAAAGGATTTATTTTTTTACTTGATCTAAGATTGAATTAAAGTGAATATAGTTAAGGGCAGTCTAGTCTATACAATACATTTTCTTTAAATTAGTTTTGGCCTTAAGTAGTTGTGGAAATAGGGCTACTTTACATAATGAAATTGCAAATGGTCCAAATAGAATGAGAATGAAAATCTAGCTATAGAAAATTAAGTAAGAAATACAAGCAAATTTTTTATAATAAAATCGAAGATATATATATATATATAATTCCAATAAATTTTATTTTTTTGAGAGAAATAAATTAAAAATATAACTTTTTGGCATGTTTAATTAGAAACATATAATGCCAAATATAATTTATACTGTTTTCAATCTTTAACTTATTAGAAAGGAAGTAATTTACTGAGAGAAGAATAAATAAGTACAATTTCCCTAAATTGAGAGAGAATATTAAAATACTTTGTAATAATTTTCTTAAATAAAATCATCAAATATAATACAATTTTATATTAATAAATTAGAAATAATAAATTATTTTATAATATAATTTTAAAACATTAGTGAATGAACTAAATGTAAAATTAATATATTTTACAAGAAAAAAAATATAAACTAAATGTGAGTTTTCTTTTTTTTTTTTTAAATAACTTTAAAAATATTATTTTTCTAAAATATTATTTCTTCGAAGGTGAGTCTTTTTCAACATTAACTAGATAGATACAACTCAACAAACATTGTGTCATTTCTTATATGTATAGTCAACATAATAAAAATATATACCATGGTTGAATATTATATAGAATATTTTAGTTTGAAGCAAAAAGAAAAAGTGAGAAGATATTCATACCGTCAACCTCAGATAGTCCTTTTCCTTGCCTTGGAAATTATCGGATTTGAGCCTGTTCCATTCATTTGAGTTTTTTTTTTTTTAAGGCCCGTTGTCCCCCCTGCACTTGAGGGGTAAGCAAACGATTAATTCGATTTTTTATCAAAATTAAATAAATTAAATTTTATATATTTAAAATTCAATTGAATTAAAATTTAAAAAAAATTAAATTAACTGAATTGATTAAATTAAAGTTTATATGTCTATAAATTGAACTGAATCTATAAAAATTTAATTCGATTATATTTGATTAACTTACACATATTTTAAATCTAGTTTGATTCATATTGATTTGATTTATTAAAAATTTCGATTAATTCAAATTTTTATCTAGAAAACCAAGTCAAAAATCACAATTTTTAAAATTAAAATCGAACCAAATTGATTTTATCAAAAGATCAAATCAAATCAACTCAATTCGATTGATTTTTTCAATCTTATCCGGTTTTTGCTCATCCCTATCCGCATCTATGTAACGCCTATATTAATTTACTTTCTAAATTTGCATAGAATATTTAATTCAACTATATTTTCTTCGTCTGTCTAAATTCAATCACACCAACCTTGGACTGAATGATAACAAATTAATTAAGCTCATTGATTATTTTTTTTAGATCGGTGGTGGTCCTATTTTTTTTTTAATCTTTGATATTTATTTAAATTTATTTCTCTTTTAAATAAGCTTGACTTTCATTTTTAGATATATTTTCAATGGATGATATTGAGATTTTATTTATCCTCTTTATGATAGATTTTTTTTTTAATCTTTTTTGGTGCATTTTTATTTGTCGTTTTGTCCCTTTTTTTGGTAAAATTATTTTATTCATGTTATTTGGCAGCTTAATAATCCAATATCAAGGGCAAAGCTCTCTTTTGATAATAATTTTATGTTGCTATTTAAATTGATCTTATATAAAGATTAAGAGATCAAATAATGATTATTAAGATCTTTTACGTTGAAATTATTGCTCTTATTTTTATATTTATGGATTACTTTGAAACTTTTTTTATAGAATTGTAATGATGGAAAATCCAATATCTTGATATTATACTATTTTGCTAATTAATAAAAACTAAAAGTGATAATTTCTTATGAAAAATTCAATCTGACAAAATATAATCCGATCTTACCCATAAATTAATTTAAATTAGTTCGATTTTAATTTGATCTATGGATCAATTTAACTAATCCAATTTAAATTAGTAAAATATTTAAAATTTATTTAAAATTAAAACAATATTTTTAAATTAAAATTATGAGTAATTCAATTAAAAAAATGTGTATGCAACTCGATATCTTTGTCAACTCTAATAAAAAATTATCTTTTAATTTTTTTTAAAAAAGAAATTAGTAGTCAGTTTCTCAATTATTCTATTAAAAATAAACTATTATAGTTCAGGATTGAATCCTGCAAACTAGTCTGGAACCTAATGTCTTATATCTTATATGCATATACGTGTGCCTACTGCGTGACTTAAATATGTTTCAGATATTCATAAAAGCTAAATATGATATTTATTGCTTATAAGATACCTATAAAATGCCAATGCTGACATGCTACCTATGATAATAACCCTATCCTCAATTTTTCTATTTCACAACCCATGTGCTTCCAGATGCTCATTTTTCCAACTGAACCTTCCTGCCCAATTAACATTAGTGTTTTTCAAATTGAACC
>CATIWR010364214.1:0-23160 GCA_949677035.1 Omphalea diandra
TTGAAGCACACCCAATTGTAGGGTGATTCTGTTGGACTCGATGCGTTGGGTTTCGCCATCACTAGCTCCTCTTTCCTCTCCTTCTCTTGTGGGTGTGCCCCGAGTATTATCATTCAATTTTTAGTTAATTATTCAAATTAAATATCTACAATATAATATTTATAAAAATGAGATGACATGACAACCAATCAATATATGAATTATATTGCAAATTCCACATGTACAAGTTACTCAATTTGAGTACTTGTTTATATTTTACGATTATTCATTTTAATTATTTAGCCCTATATTTTGATTGTATGTCTCATAGTTTAGGAGGTTAGAGATTCAAAATATCATAATCCCTTCACTAAAAAATCTCAATGTGTTTTTCTTATAGTTTGTTCTTTCTGTATGCTTTTCAATTTTGATAAATTATGTATTTTCATATTTTTTTTTAAATAGAAGATAATAATTTTCATCTTTAAAATATCAAATATAATGTTATCAATGAAATATAAAAAATAAATTTTATAATCCATAATAAATCATATTGACAACATATATATTGAATCTTATTTGAAAAAAAAGGTGGATTTTCTTCTATTGAAATATAATAATGTTTTAAATATTAAATTTGACATAATAAGTATGTTTCATTCAATATTTATAATATAAGCCACAATCAAACAGACTAATTAACCTATTATAAAAATCAGATTGATCACTTTAATAATAATATTATAAATTAATTTCATAAATAAATAATAATAGTTTTTATTTAAGAGAAATTATACTTTCACGAAAGAAGAATTAAATTCTCTCACCAGAGTTATAATGTAATAAAATCATTGAAATTATATAATAGAAAAAAAAAAGGTAATAAATTCACAGGATTAGCACTACCGTTTTAATCCACAATAATCTAAAAAGATGAAAAACTTAAAAAGACAGCGAGAGAGAGAATAGACATCTCATACTCCTATGTATGTTCACATTGATACCCTCTATGATCAAACATTAATTATTTTTTTTAAAAAAAAAACATATAATTTGAGCCAGAACCCAATATGAGACTGATAACATATATCATTATTATTATTATTATTATTATTATTGCACATATATATTTATAATACTAACTACTTACTAGAATTTGATTGCTATAAATAAAAATCTCAAGTTTCTACTGCTCCAAGGATGCAGGCTATGTACATATATGTTGCAAGGTCCTTAGCATCAGGCAAAGAGCGCTGAGAATATTCTGCAGAGTGCCACGCTACCCCATGAAGAAAAAGCATGTAGTAACAGGATTCGTCAATGAGAAAGATGTTTGTCGTCCATTTTCTTCCCACCTTTTCTTTTCTTGTTTTTTTTTTCTTGTGGTTCAGTTTATTGGAGTGCGAGATCTGAATGACATTATCCATCAATTTGTCCTTGGTTTCTCTTACATTTAGGTCTTGGCATCTAAAGGGATTTCAGTCTACATTCAGTTTTTTATTTTCTTTTTCGGATTTTAATTCTATGGATATATCTAACGAATTTACCAAATATAACAAGATTGTGTTTTTCTACTGGAATTTATGGCAACTTTTTATTCCATTTAAAATCCATCTAATTCAAATTTAACTCAATTTGATCCGTACTTCATTTTGATTTGGAAAGTGAAACGATTCGATTCATTCAATTTCATTTATTTAAAATAAATTAATATTTTTATTTAAAAAAATTTTAAATTAAAAGTGACGTCCTAAAATTAGAAATGATTCTTTTTTTTTTTAACAATTGACTCTATAATCTGATTCAATTCATCCAAAAAATATAATTCAAAATAATTCAATTCAAACTAGCTTAATCCAACTCATTTGTTATATCTATATCTCTATATGATACTTGACTTGAGATTTTCTGTGAGAGTTATTAATTTGATAAGTCCATAATTTTATGCAATAGAGAAGTCAGATATTATGATTAGTGGGATCACGTATAATTGATGCAATGCAACCATCATTTATACATTGTTATATTTATACTATAATTTTATATTTAATAAGAAATGACAAAAATGTGTAGCTCTTATATTCGAACTATTTTATAATTTATAAATAAAAATAATACTTTTATGTGTAATTTAAATGTAAAAAATAATTTTTAAATTGCATTTTAATATGTATAAAAAAATAGTAGATATATATTAATTTCTCATAACTTTCTTTTCACAAATAAATTATTTTTTGCAAAACAAGTAAAGCCTAAATTTACTTTTCTTTTGCCTTTCGTTTTTATAATGTTTGCAAATAAAAATAATTTTTTGTTTATTTTTCTCTTGTCATGCTTTATATTTATTTTTATTTTAAAAATATGTGCTTTGCAATTAATGAGATAATGAAATATAACTAAAACTCAGCATAAGCAATTTCAAAGAAACAATGTATAAATTTTAATAGATAATCGTTCAAAATTCATAAAAACATAAAATATTTCTATTAAGTTACTTCATATATTTGAGGATTATTATCAACATTCATAAAAATTAAAGTGAATTTTACAAATTTAATAAGGAGATTAATATTGTACTGGTGTTTTCTAAAAAAAATAATAATAATTGAAGTCACCATAAAAGTTTAAAATTTTTTATAAAATTTGAGTGGAGTCACTTCATAAATTTTAGTGGAGTTATTGTGAAAAATATAAAAATTTATGAGTTTTTTTCTTATTTGAGTAGGTCAAATAACCTCACTCAATATATATATAGACTTAGCCCTAGAATTCATATAGAAAAATATTTTTAATTACAAAATTGGGAGTGTTAATGCCAAAGCAAATGGTAGCTCAAGAAATGAATCAACATTCAACCAATGGATTAATAACCATCATCAATTATTATTTAAAAAATATATATATATATATATATTTCACATTAGCAAATAATATGAATGGATTTATACGTTATTGAAGTCTTATTAGTTACCAACATGTGTTTGGTTTGGGTAAAGCCTACGATTGCTTAACAAAATCAATTAGCAATGGGTGTCTTAATCTCCCATATCAACATCATCATTAGAACTAAGGTTTCATGAAGGTCAGCATACAAGAAAAAAGGCTTTTCCTATACTAGTAGGAAGCCAATGGGGCAGCAGAGACACATAGACACTGGCACCACTCCACATTTTTACGAAAAAAGCTCCCATCATTCAACCATCCACCACTGCTGTGTCATTAACTTGAAGATAAGGTGTACATTAATGTTTTCCCAAAATCATTGCGGTCTTATCCTTTTTATAGTTGAGTCTTATCGTCCCTCTGAGCAATTTATTAGTAGTTATACCTTCTTTTTGCCATGTGACAAACATATCATTTGGTCACAACTACGCAAACATTTTTTATCCATAATTTGTAATCTCATCCAAATATATTGACCATATCATAATGGGATTTTCTTTACATGATTTCATATAATTTTTTTCTTTTTTCTAAAATTTTAATTAATCAAATCAGCATTGTCAATTACACAAGAGATGATTCTCCCGTTTATAATTTTTAATATCAAAATCATATAATAAATGAGATTTGATTAGTCATATGATCTGAATGACTCATTAAATTCAATAATATGAGCAACAAAATTAGTATGATGCATTAAAAAAACAGATCCATAATCTTATATAAAAAAGAGTTCCGTATCTTAGAATGATACTGAAGTGGACATATGGCCATGGTAAGTGTTACCTCATGAGTCATGACTTTGCTTCTTCTTTATTTTATTTCTGTTTATTGTCGTTTATCAATTCTAATGTGTTCTAATCTTTATATTTAATGGAAAAAATAAAAGTTATGTGCCAATATATACCAACGTACCTCTGAGTCAAAAGATAAGTTAGATAATTACTTAATTAATTAACGATACTTTGCAATTTCGAATCAAATTTAATACACCCCATAAAAATTACTACTAGATAGAGATAATTTACATTAGGTTGTTACTCAATAACTCTATCTACATACTAAAATTAAGCTAGTGATAGTTACATGTACAACTGATTGAACCATTCCATGCCATGAATGTAATTGTTTTCTGGCATGTAAAAAATATCTCCATATCCTTCTATCCCAAATTCTCCGAGAAATGGTGGCTCAATGGCTTCCATCGACATAGTTGAACTAGAGCTATTGCTCGAAACTCCATCAACACGTTCTGATAATCGTTGAATTTCTTTCTTTGATTCTGATAGCTGCTCTTTAAGCTTCAAAACCTGCATAAGATAAAAAAAAATTTTTGTTATTTTAAATGAAAGTTAACTATTTAATTAACCAAAAACAAAACCCCCCTTTTTTTGAAGAAAAAAAGGAGAGATTCTCGGATGTATAATATGAGTGGCGTTTTTCTTTTTAATACAAATTTCGTACATGGCGTGCAGAAATCCCATGTGGGAAGAAGTGACATTGTGCTTCTCCCCCAGTGGGCCTTGAAAGGCCCAAGATAATTGACATTAAAGTCTTAAACAACGTTGTACGGAAATGAATAATTATGGATTTGGATTGGAGGGTTATACGCTCTCCTTTAATTTGTTGTGTAGGGAAGTGGCAGTATTCTGTTCCTAGTCAAGTTTGTCACTTTTATGCCAGGTTTTTTGTAGCACAAACCCAACAAACGAGGCATAGCTTCTTCAAGATCAAGAGCTCGTGCAAGTTAAAAATGGTGGGTCACAAGCTTTTTTTCTAGTAAAAAAGATTCGAAGGTATTAGTTTAGTCTTTAGATGCAGCATATAAGGAAAAAGATAACTCATAATTCATGGAATTATGGCACCTCTAGTTCTTATTATTTTAACATAGCTACATGTTTAATTAGTAACAAAGTAAAGAAAGCATGGCAACTGAAGCATATTGTAGCATGTACCATTACTTCCCTGCTTGGTTCCAAGAAACAGAAGGAAAATTTATTTAAATAAGTAGAAAATTTAAACCCTATTATTAAGACCTAAAACTTTATTGTGTAAAATATTAAAAGTATCAGCACTAATTCGTATCGTCACATAATTAGAAACGACTCCGTTACTACTGAATCAAAAATAACTGAGTGGTATAATAGAAGTTGATGAAGTAGGTTGTTTTCAAGTTTCTTGGAAGTCAAAAAGAATACTAAATACTAGAGTAAAATATCAAAGAAAGAAAGAAAGAAAGAAAGATATGAACCTCAGATTCAAGACGGCATTTCTCAACAACAATATTCTCATGGGCAGTCTTCAACTTAGAATACTCTTCTTCAAGCTTCTTGTTCTTCCAACGTGCCCTTCTGTTTTGAAACCAAACAGCGACTTGACGAGGATCAAGTCCAAGCTCTGAAGCAAGCTTGTCTTTCCTCTCAGACTCCAGCTTATGTTCATTACCAAAATTCATCTCAAGAAGATTAACTTGCTGTGCGTTTAGTTTCCTCTTCTTCAGTCCAGTAACTCCTGTCTCTCCCCCTTTGTTCTTCTTTCGCCTGCGCCGCGGTTTCCCATCACCTATAGTGATCAGGAATTTCATGTAAAAGCCATATATATGAATATGATGCCCATATATACAATAACTAAAAATGTCTTGTTTTCTTATCTTGTGTTTTAGGCATAGAAAGTGCTAACCTTGTTGTGGAACCATTTGCATGTATACACCAGGGTATAATTGAGAGAGGAGAAGCATGTGATCATCAACCTTGTGGTTCATAGTCATGGAGGTTGTCATCTTTGTTGGGTACTCACTCTTCCTCTCTCTCTCTCTCTCTCTCTCTCTCTCTCTCTCTCTCTCTATATGATTAGTAGTGTTTTATGTGAAAAGGAGTGGACGAGTTGGAAGAAAACATGGGATGGTGGATTATATATATAAGGGGTGAGTTGAGTTAAGTAGGACTGAAGGGGAGGAGGTGTGGTGTGTGTGACCAAGACTTTTTGGGGTTTAGGTGGCAAAGGAGGACTCAGTTTTGCGCGCTAATATCAACTTTGCCATTTATGACCCTTACGTGAGAAGTGAGACAAAAAAGAGAGAAAAGAAGGGTGTCAACGTCCTTCACTGTCCTCATCTTTATCCATTCTTCTCTTCTGCAGCTGGTGTGGAAATAATTCACTCAAATATGTAGAGAGCAAAAAAAAAAAATCACAGAACATTTTCAGACTCTCCTAAAAACATACAACAAAAAGGTACTAATCCCAAGATGATAATGAAATGATTATGATGCCCCTTAATGTTTAGCAAGAATATCTGCAACAATTGGCATGGTACCTCTAATGATATATATGTTGAACGTAAAGATTTAGATTTATATTTGACTGTAGATGTGTAAATATTTAAGGGCGAGTATTATAATCTAAATTAATAAAATTATCATTTAAGTAGTTAAGAGAAGTGTTATTCCATACTATTTTTGTGATACATATAAAAAATATAAAATAAAATTTATTCATTTAAACATTATTAGATTAAATAAAATTGAAATTTCTTTATCCAATCAATTATAGTACAATTTGTACATCATTTAAATGTTATTATGAGTCATTTTCAATTTGATTAGAATAAACTGTGAAATCTAAATCAGTGAAAATTTTGAGTGATAGGGATTTCAACCATGGCAGCACTACTATGGAATTATAACTAGGAATGGATTAGGCTTTCCTAATAAGGTAATTAATGAAGAATGAAAGGTCATTATGGTGTGGAAGAAAGAGGGAGCTCACACATACTCACGATGTTGTAATTTCATGTGTTTGGGATCCCAAACCTAAGCACTGACCACCGCGAAGTCAATAAACAAATTGGTACGATCAGCCTGTGGATTTGGACAAATATGTAGTAGTAAGTAAGTAACTCACTTTTGTTGTCCAATCGGGTGGAATTCTTCTCTTTCAATTCCACGTCTAAAGGAGCCAAGCCACACACTTCTTCTTTTAGCTCTTTGGCTTAGCTACAACCATAAGCTAGCTATTTATGTATATATTAATTGTTCCCATGCGTGGCTCGAGATGGGTGAAAATGTAAAAATTTCCAAATTGGATTTTTTACGGCTGTAATTAAGAAATGAAACACCAAGGAAGGAAGGACCCATACATTCTTTTTACCATGTTTTTCCGTAATAAAATATTAAGGTGTGGTTGAAGCAATTTGAGCCCACTAGGGATGTCGTCATTGTTGACGTCTAGTTAATTAATCACTTAAATTAAATACCATATTTGGGGACAACATAATTATTATAATGTCTCTTTGATGTGGTGTACTCATTCTCCTTCATTGCTTTGCAGTTAATTAAGGTAGTAGATATGATTCAAAACTAAATAAATATTATACTATATAGTTTGCCTTACGGTTAATTTGAATAGATCATTGATTATTCATTACATTGAATCTTGGCCTAGGATTAAAACCCACTTTATTGCTATTGTACATCTATTTATGAATAAAAATATCTTTTATTATTCTTAAAAAAATTACAAAAATGAAAATAAAATGATAGAGAGTGTCATATATCAAAGATTAGAAATCATATTCCTACCTTATTATCCCTAATATTGGACTCCAAATAACCAATTAAGGTTATCTAAAGAGTAGAATAGAGAAGGAATCTATGCACTCTAACCAAAAGCTAGGTTTTCAATCAATCAAGCGTTAATTTGTTAGGCACATGCATGTAGTTATCTGTTTGTAACGCTATAATTGAAACTTTTAGTTTCACTTCCCCTCTCTACTATTGAAAGAGAAATGAGTAGCAAAATGCACAAAAATTTCCTTGATTTCCGTCCAATCAAACAACACAAGTCACTTTCTCTTCCACTATAGTGGCTATCCTTTCTTTTCAATTTTTACCCCTCTTCTCTTCTCTTTTGGCAGCTAAAATTAATCGAAAAGATGACCTAAATGGAATGGGATAAAATGGGATGGAAACATGTGGCCTTGGCTTGACCAGCATTCTAGGAATATTCAAGTGTAGACAAGAAAAAGCAGGGCCACTTTGTGCCTGTCCTTCAAAAAGTTTCCTGCCATTCAAGCAGGATCATTGAATCTATAACTGAAACACAAAATAAAAAGTAAAAAAAGTGACAAAAATATCAAAGATAAAAGGAAGTTATTTACTATGATTTTTCGTAAATTATAAAGCATCAACACTTTAATTTTAGACATATATAAAATTTATGTTATGTATTTTATAAGAAATTAATATTTAATGTATATTTTATGTATATAAATTTAAGATTATTGTATGTCCATTATCATATATATGTCAAAACATTATAGCTTTCAAGATGCAACCAATCAGTTCTAAGATTTCGAAAAAAAAAAAAGATCAGTTTCAAGATTTTTTTTTTCTCTTCTAGTATGCTTCTTTTCAAGATGAAAAGGAAGGACAGGAGTGTTAGCAGTTAGCTAGCAAGGCATAGGTAGGGACCGAAAATAAATGGATTAGACTTTGGGAGGGGGGGGGGGATGATGTTTCAACTCATATTTCATGATCAAGAGACAAATCTGCCAGCCACGAGTGGCATCAGAAAGCACCATCTCTCAGCTTGCCTATGACGAGAAAGATAAAAACCCTAAAAAAGCTGTTATACTAACTTTCTAATGCTTAATGATTCTTTTACAACATTGATTGGATTGAAAGTGGAGTGCTTCTTTCCTGCATTATTTTTATCTCATTTAGCTTTGTGGGTTCAACACAAGTTATTCACCCTGCATTCTTATACCATATATGGTTGCTTCTTCTTCTTCTTCTTTTTTCCATTTTTTATTTGTGAGTTATACGCAATGAAATTTTTAGAAATACTAGCTAATGTCTATTTCAATTCTAAAGCTTTCTCAAATTCTATCTATTGAAATATTAATTTCTTAAGCATAATTTAAGATATTAAGTTGATTTAATAAATAGTGAGAATGAGATTGTATTGATTCAAAAAATCTAAAAACTCATAACTTCATATATATATATATATATATATATATAACTTAACTTATAATCCTCTCCATCTCAACGTTAGATTACAAAATATTAATAACAACTTGATAAAATTTGACATGAAAAGAAAATTTCTTAAAACTAATATTTGAAATCGAATTAATTTATTAGATTATGGAATGAGCACTCCATAAATTCATTACCGCATGCTTTAAGCAATATTTACATTTGCCATAAGAATTTTTTTTCTTTATATTTATTATACAATAAAAAGAGTTTAGCTTTGCACAATATATGTTTTATACGGATATGATCTAATTAAATTTGAAATTTTAAAATAATAAAAAAGATATTATACTCTCTTAGCGCTTGAATGAACGCCCGTTAAAGAAATCAAAGTTGCCATCTTCTAGTAAGTTATCTTGTCAATATCTTTAGAGACAGCCAATAGGAAAATTTGGGATAGAGGAGTCCAAATTTAGGTTTAATTCCTTTGACTTTTCAAAGTATAATTAAGAATTAGAGTGGTATAAATACAATTAGAATTAAGATGAACCTTAATGGATTATCTTGATATTATCGTTAATTACCGAGTTGACACATCCTCCAGTACGAGCTGATAAAAGATGGAATGGAAGGAAGAGCTGAAGCCAAGTCAAGAGCAAGCCATGGTGTAAGAAGGACAAGTTGGTGAAGCAACAGGCACATGGGGTGCACCAAACCTTTTACGCGTGTCATTACCCCACTGAAGTAAGATGGGACCACATATTCTATCCATACACGTGTAACTTCCTAAAATATATATTGACAGGACCTGCATGCTGCCCACCAATGGGGGACTCCCTCGTCTTCACGTTTTACCACTAACGGTAGAGCCGCCATTATTCAACTCTTGATTTCATAATTTCATATACTACTGTCATTTCGCATTTACGTGACAAAAAATTTATTCGTAATAATTTTTTTTTAATATTTTAAATTTTGTTAAGAAAATAGTTTATGACTCAGTCAGCTTAACCATTACATTGCATCAAAACTGCATCGATTCATTATTATTTCGATGAAAATTTTGTTTGATTTTACTTAATATGTTTTTTTATCAAACTGTTTTAAGTAAATTATTTATATCAAATTTTATAATTTGTAAAAAAATTGCTTTTATTATTTTAATATCTTTAAATTTATACAAAAATATATTTTCTTATTATTTAAATCAAGAATATACACACAGTTCCGTACCGTTAATTTTATTTTTATAATTTACCTCGTTTTCTTACCACCAACTTTAAGCCCCTAATTATAGTCAATAAGTTTCATGTCACACCAATGAAAATATTGTGCGTGAACCCAATTGTCGTATATAATTCAAGACTTGATAATTGTTAAATTTCATGGAAAGTGATAGTTCTCCACGCATGAATAACAGAGTAAACTAATGGCTGATGTCAAAAAAAATATATTAACTTTTTATACTTTAAAATATAGTATGTTGCTCATAGTACAAGAAGTCAAGGTTGTTTGATCTTGCTGAATTACCTCTAGTTGTAGACTTGTAGTTATATATGCAAATTTTCTAAGTATTTTTTATTGACATCATCATAAAAATGATAATTCTTTCTTTACTGAAAATATATGGAGGATAATCATAAAGAGAGGCACCCAAATGCGAAAGGTTTGCTTGGGGATAATCATAAAGAGAGAGCGAGAGAGAGAGACACAGAGAGGCACCCAAATGTGAAGTGCCATTTTTTTTGCTTGAGTTTACGAATGCTTATCTTAAAGGAATAATCTATAAATACTTAAGATTTGCATGCGTAAAAACCTTGGGCACCTTCCTTAGGTCAAATTTTAGCAAAAATGCAGCTGGCATGTGGTGGGTAATCTTAGCATATATGTAACAGCTTCATTTCATGTACATATTCATAATACACCATTATATTACATATTCGTTAATAGGGCAAAGGCAAGAAATGGAAGGAGAATTGGGGGGCATTAGCCTTTTGCTCAAATAGGGTAATATAAGACTCTTTCTAGGTCTTCAAAGAATAACACATAATAAGCTTTGTCAGTTATAGGTGGAGGATTGTCAACATTGTGTGTCAAAACAAGCATTGATTTGATTAGCGTATATGGTTTTGATACTTGTGATCATATATATAATTCATCATATTGGTCTATAACTTTGATTTTTAATCTAGTCTAGGAATAAGAGAGTCATGATATTAAACATATTTAGGACCCAATAAAAATGTGCCAACCAAAACAGGACTGACTTCAAGAGGAGTGGTTCTCTAGAATGATGGGCTATTTCTAATTCAAGTTGGCGATAGATAATCCATTTGAGTAATATTGTTTTTTAATTTGTTTACTAGGGTTAAACTTAGATTAAAGTAATGATAAAGGCGGTAAGAAAGGATAAGGATGAAACTTTGCAATAGAGATTAATTAATTTTTGAGAGAGAGAGAGATCAAAGATTCTTTTAAGCTGGCATGCTAAGTTAATTGTGTCCTAAGCTTTGCCATTATTAAATTAATTAAGTAACATATATAATAATTATAAAGAAAAAGGAGGCGAAGAAGATGCGCATAGTGTGGTTAGGATTCCTTTTATTGTATGCTTTTGAGTTGTTTATGAGTTTCAATAGCAAGACTTTGCACTAAAAAAAATCCAACTAAACTAAGGGGATTAAATTAAGGAGTCCCATGTTTATCCCGACACTTGCAACTCTTGTTTCCCATCTTCCAACTAAATTTAATTAGGTGCTAAACAATAGTGTATTAGTAATAAGATTTCCCTCTTTTGATCTGGCTAATCAGAGGTTAATATTCCCCTAATTAAAAGGAAATTTAATCAATTAACAAATCCCAAAACTTCTCTCAAATCAAATGCTCTAGTGTTATTTGGAACCAATGCATCTTCTTCCTCTTATGTATGGAACATGTGTCAACAAATCTTTGCTTTCTTTCTTCTTTTTGTTTAATTTTCTGATCAGGCAACTAATCTTTCATTTTCATACTCTTTTTAAAGGAATGTATAGTGGTCCCAAACTGTTGCTTAGTTTTATTGCCTTTAGATCTCACCTATTTTATGAAACCAAAAATAAACCCATTTATAGGTGGGTTGGTGTGTCAAAATTCTCACTGTGATTGTATATGCCTTCACCTAATATATCTGGGCCAGATTTTTTTTTCCTCATAAAATGTAATATCATATAAAGAGCCAAGACATTATTATATGTACACTTTCTGTTTCTTTTGTGAAAAATGATTTGAAGATAATGAAAATTATCGTTGAATTATATATATTGGTTAATGATTAGAAAAAAATTTAAAACTCCATATTGATATTATATAATAACATTTTGACATTTAGACTTAACAATTTAAGTTTCAAATTTTAATTCAACATTATTTAATAGGATTTTGGGTTGGGATCAATTCACCCTTCAATTTGTTTACTATATTGAAACGTTTAGATTGAATAGAATGTTTCTAAATTAACATAATCAAATATAATAATCCTTTTATACTTTCCTTTAATTATGTAAGATAATATTCATTTTACAGAGGTCATCATATCTAATCTGAGTTGAATTTGTTTAAAAATTAAAGTTAAACTTAAAAAGATTTGAAATGATTAAAAAATGTATAGTCAAATTTAAATGTATTCTATTCAAATTGATTTAGTTTTAGTTTGATTTGAAACCACTCAAAATTAATCTGATTTAAAGTAATAAAATGTATAATTTTTAAATTAAAATAATATTTTTCATTTCAAAAAAGTAAAAATATGAGTAATCCAATCTAAAATCTTGATATAACATATAAAAATCTTTCTACTCTTTAATGCAATGATTCGACTCCATCTAAAAACAACTTAACATGATTTGATATGAATTTATTGAAATTGAATCGATTGAACGTTTGTCCAACTGGACCCTCCCATTTGCCTTGGGCCTATATACAATGCATATATGGATGATAGGCGTCCGAAATTAGGGTTAAAAATCTACTGAAATTATGAAGACTACCCGGTATCAACCACTCGCTTCCTAAATATCGTGCACCGACCCCCCCTCCCCAACTCCTTCCATGTGATAGGGTAGGCTCTAATAAGACGTCTAATGTCCATAGATATGACCATAAAGTTGAAAGATAGGGATATATGTATGATCCCTAGATTATGAGTGCTCATCTTTGTCATCCCATGGGGATCTTGTCTTCTTGAACCCAAATTTTTGTTTGTGTTGTATATGCCACATGCACGCAGTATCCTCCCATGTTTCCCTCTTCACCCACTAGATCCTTCACGCTGATATTTGTCTTCTTAATTTTAATTAATTAATTAAACTACAGTTAATTAGATATCAGCAACCCTTAAATTCCGCCTTAATTTAGGCCATTCAGTATGTAGGTAATGACTTAATTGTACTATACTTTTGTATATTAAGCTCTAAATTCGAGGCGCTAAAGCTCAACACATTGCCTATACAACCAACCAATGAATTTAAATTAACAATTGATTGCCAAATTAATCAAGTGGACCATATCCATGATTCAAGTTAATCCTCATTCATCTGACCCATTGGTGAAAAAAAAAAATTTTAGTCAAATACTTAAAAATAAATGAAAATTCCATCTAAAGGCAAACCCTATGGCATGTCACTTTCACTAAAGTAATTAACTATAAAGAAAGTCCACACAAATCACTAAAATTACACATAATAAAGTAGGATTTTTTCTCTGTACTTAAAAGCAAGAAATCTCTCCAACAGCTATGTTTTGTATCTTTAGGGTTTTAATAAACTATCAGAATAAAATAATTCTAAATCAAAGACTCCCAAACAAGGTCATTAGAAACCTCTAATTTATTATATCCGAATATTTATGTTTAAAAATTTAGATCGAGTTAATAAAACATTAAAACTTATTACACATAAATATTTTTATTAGATGATGATTTATAATTACTATTTGATTTTGTTATCATATACATTATTATATTACGATATTATAATTAATTAATTTTAAATATTTAAATAATAATTTTTTAATATGTATAATTATTTACTATTTTTTATAATTTTTTTTACGCTATCAATCAAATAGTAACTAATGCGCATCTTCAAAAATACTAACAACATAAATTTACTCTGTTTGCTATTATATATTATATCATATCTTCTGCTTAACCATCACCTAAACGATCGAAACGTGGATTAGTGGAACAAGTCACGAGTGGGTAATGTGTCCTACTATGATCAATTGGTTCCATTTCCTAGCTTCTTGACAATCTTTTACGAATTCCAAGCTGTCTTTCTTCTTTCTCTTAATTTCTTTATCAGCTTTAGCACATGGTCACCACCGCTAATTAATCTTTATATCTGCTATATAGAACACATGATCTCCTAGTATAATTTTAACACGTGTATGGCCATCAGTGTGGGACTGCATGCTGTAGGTAAGGATTCGCGCAAAGGGTTTCTTTAGGGTTTTCTATCAGGTGTCCCTGATCCAATGACAGTGCTGGATGGCACCTTTCCTTTGTCCAACTAAGTAAGAGCGTTAATGGGTTGTCCATATAGAGGAGGAATATGTCATTGCAAAGAGTACAAAACATTTTAATTACCCTAAAATCAACAATAATATCGTATACCTTTTTGTTGGTCCTTCTACTCATTAAGTGGTTGGAAGCACCTCATAATTTTGCATTATTGTATGTGATCAATGGAACCGTACGTTAAAACAACTTCTAATCGATGGTTGTTGAAACCAATTAGTCTTCTAAACATTAATTGGACCATTTCTTAATCATGGTTTGTTTGATGGGATTCATATTATTGAAGTTTGTGCGGTTCCAACAGTAAAGTTTTGTTGCTCACCATCCTACATTGATCCCTACCCATTTTGGCGAAAGAGCATTTTAATGCTACATGGGAATTCATTATGGTCATTAGTTTGGTTTTGATATGATTAATTGGAATTTAAGATGCTTCCTTAAACCCATACACACTGCCTTTTGACCACTTTAATCAATCCTAATAAGAACTTTATTTCCAATTCATAATTGCATTTGTACGCCAAACGTGCAACCATTTTGTAAACAACAATGAAAAATGTTTTTTTATCTTAATTATTTCATTTGATATGACTTTAATTTTATTTCATTAATTTATCATAATTATTTTGCTATTCATAGATTTATAATGCATCCAAAACAATAATTTGCACTAATACTTTGTCCCACATCACACTTTTCAAGCATTTCCAAGAAAGAGAAAAAAAACATTCATAATAATGAATTGAAAGAATGCATATTTTATAGCAAATAAAGAATAAAGGAGAAAACAAAGAGAAGAATGTCCACTTAGGTAGATTATCACTTGAAACATATGCTCCTTGAAACAGAGCACTAGCCTAAGCGTATAACAATATAGATAGCACCCACAGGCTTAGGCTTACAGTAAATGCATACTTGACTTGAGTTAGGTTTTGATATAATTAATTGGAATTTAAGATGCTTCCTTAAATCCATACACACTTCCCTTTAACCACTTTAATCAATCCTAATAAGAACTTTATATCCAATTCATAATTGCATTTGTATGCCAAACGTGCAACCATTTTGTAAACAATAATGAGAAATATTTTTTTACCTTAATTATTTCATGTAATATGACTTTAATTTTATTTCAGTAATTTATCATAATTATTTTGCTATTCATAGATTTTTAATGCATCCAAAACAATAATTTGCACTAAAACTTTGTCCCACATAACATTTTTCAAGCATTTCCAAGAAAGAGAAAAAAAAAACATTCATAAAAAATACATATTTTATAGCAAATAAAGAATAAAGGAGAAAACGAATAAAAGAATGTCCACCTAAGTAGGTTATCACTTGAAACATATGCTCATTGAGGCAGAGCACTAGCTTAAGCATATAACAATGTAGATGGCACCCATAGGCTTAAGCTCACGATAGATGTATGTCTTGATTTGGGTGAAGTCTTAAATTTGAGTCTCCCTCTGTTAGTTGTAACTCAATATATATATATATATATATAATATTTACTTTTTTAATGTTAATTGAGTTGGCTCTATTTTTATGTAATTATTATAAAAGTTTTAACTTTTTTTATTAGATTATACCTATTAATATAATTTATAATTTCTATAAATTTCTTCTTTTTATGAAATCTCTATTTCATGATTAAAGGAAAAAAAAAAGATGCCTAACAAAATCTGACTCAAAACACAATGTTGAACTGAACTAAAACCTATAGTCCTTTTACCGAAGTTAGATCTGTTGTTCACTTCTTGTCCCCATGCTGTGGCATTTTGAGCCCATGGGGAGTCCTTAAAATCCACCTAAAATAATCCCTTACGCCATACTTTTGATTGATTTTTAGGGCCAACCAACAGACAAGCAGACTGGTTCTGCTGGGCTAAATTCACTGATCCATCCATCTACATTGTTATATTTTAGGCCCAACCAACAGACAAGCAGACTGGTTTGGCTGGGCTGAATTGACTGATCCATCCATCTACATTGTTATATATATATATATATATATGAACAATATTCAATGAGAATATACAATTATATTCTTACATTGAAAAAAAAGAATATCAAATCTCAAATAACATTTTAAAGTTCTTTTATATCTAATAAATTTTTTTCAACATTAATAGTCATAAATCTATTTATGCAAGGAAACAAAATTAACACACGTCTCTTGACTTATTTGAGATTTGATATTAATCTTAAGATAATTTCTAACAATCTTTATTATTTATAGTAATCTCTCCATGAGATCTATCATTATATTGACTCAAAACCTAAACATTTTTAAAAAATTATATATAGTCATAAATCTTAAATCTATTTATAAATATTTTGAACTCAAAATATTGATAAATTCCACATTTGATAACCACTATAATCTCATTTTTGCAAAGGAAATGACACAATTTATAACCATAAAAAATTCAAAAGCAACCAATTTTTTTGTCAGTTATAAGTGATCAGGTTCAATTTTGAATTAAATATTTAAAGTTGAAATCAATACTTATAAATTGTAGTTTGATTTTAGTTAGATATTTATAAATTTATTCATATTTAAATACTTTATCAGATCAATATAATTCGATTATTTAATTATAAAAAACATAAATCAAATAAAAGAAAGTAAATTTTTTTAATCTAAGTTTTCTAACTAATATATATATATATATATATATATATATATATATATATATATATAATTTAATTATATATAATATATGTAAATATTGTTAAGAGTTATCTCCGTTGAAAAAAAATATAAAATACAAAATGTCTATAATATTTTAAATTTAACTGCTTAATTGATTAATTTTAACTTTTTAATAATTATTAAGTACATAAAATATAAAAAAATATAATAATAATTTGAGTTTATATATCTAATTGATTAGCTTTAATTTTTTAATAATAATTATCTCAAACTGATTTTAAATTTGGATTTAACCTCAATCCAATTTCTGTTACTCTATATTTTCAATTCAATTTCTTAAATTTATAATAAATATAAATGACTTATATAATATATTTACAAATAAATAATTATATAATTTATATATAAAATATTTGAGTAGTAGGTGATAACTCGATTCGTGATCAACCGCCGGAAACGCCGTCATTCTAGTGAACTAAACGTCGTGTCATTGTGCCTGCTTCCCATTCCAGTCGCCCAATGCACTGGCCCACCACGTACCAAAGTCCAACACGACACCACCTGCATTCCAACACGTGGCATCCAGATCCCACGCTGTCAAACGACACCAAGCCGTCACGTTAACCCAATACTCCTGAAGAGCAAACTCCAACTTCCTAATACCGATTCGGTTTCCAATTGTCGATTTCCCAATTCTGGTTCGGAATTGGGTTATTCCGGATGGGGAAAGGAGAACGCTGCGTCCCAAGCAAGAAGAAACGACCTGCCGTAGCCGAAGACCACCCCATACGCCCGCCGCCGGAGGTGCCGATCCCAATCGACGAGACCAATGCGACCGCCGAACACTAGTACACGGCGGCGCCGTTACAATTGAGATCGTTCACCCTGTTTTACTCTATGTACGGACACGTGGAGGGGCTGGCAAGGAGGATGAAGAAGGGCGTGGACGGGGTGGAAGGAGTGGAGGCCGTATTGTACCGTGTGCCGGAGAAGTAGCCGGATGAGATGTTGGAGAAGATGAAGGCACCGACGAAGGACGCAGAGATTCCGGAGATTACAGCGGCGGGTGGGGTTCTGTTTGCGTTCTCAACGAGGTACAGGTGTATGGCTGCGCAGATGATTTGACTCGACTGGGCAGTTGTGGAAAGAACAAAAGCTAGCCGGAAAACCTGCCAGATTTTTTGTTAGTAGGGGTACATAAGGCGGCGGCCAAGAAACCACTTTGTAAGCAATTTATGCTTTAATTATAATACTTTTATTGCATTTAATTATGAATGCTTTTTTTTTTTTTTTGGTAATCTCGATTAATGATGATTTTTTGAGTGATTAATCAAGGAAAATATTGGTTTAGAATAATACATTTGTTTGTTAAAGTTAATAACTAGTGCCAGCCTTTCAATTGATTGAAGTTATCTGTCGGGTTGAGACAAAGGAATCCAATCCAATATTAAAAATTATACACACTATTTTGTAAGTTAACAATTCCTAATCTTAAACTGAACCGAACTAAACTGTTGTTTAATCGCTGAGATTTGTTGGAAACAAATATATGATTTGTTGAATGTTCCAGTCATAATCTTTGGCATTGCTATTGCAAAATGCTTAAAACTGCCAGATTTTTTTAGTGTTCATCCTGTCAATGCAAGTTAATAGCTATTACAGAAGTTTCAAATTTGAGCTTTTTCGAAAATCAACGTTTGGCTCACAAAAATAAAATTTCAATAATGTATTATCAATTGGCATAGAAGATTTCTTTTAAATTTTCCCCCAAAATTGTTATTAGCAATGGCAATGCCAAACATGACTTTTGTAATGAAGAATTTGAGAGGCTTGTAAACTGCTCACTTCGACGGCTTTGTAAACTGGAAACTCAGGCGACACAGGAAATCCACCTCACTCTTTTGTTAATGTGTAAGATAATTAGGAATAAAAATGCTTACTCCTTGAATTTTCATTTTGTCATGTACTACAAAATGCAATTCCTTGGTGTCTCGTTGTTCCTTCCATGTTTAGATGTCTTGCAAAACTGAATGTTGCTTGCTCGACAACAAATTAAATATGAAAGGAATGAGTCCCTTGCTCTTAAAGATGTTGCAGAGCCCCAGTTTCAACCTTTACTGGGGACTTGGGTTTGTATCTTAGTTGTCTTTGACTCCCTAATCTTGAGACCTTCAATGGCGTACCAAACCATAGCCTTTGAATTCGTGTTTGATTGGCATTTTGCAATAACTTAATCTGTTTAATGTTAGGTGTTTGATAGTCATTTTCCGCATGTCAATTTGAAATATCATGAAGAACATATTTTCAAGCATGGCCATAACTCATAAACAACTACCTTTACCTTGTTCGAGTATGTTAAGTGCACATGTCTGTCCTTTCCAATCGACAGAGTTTGGGGAGTTGAAAGCCGAAAGAATTTATATATGGTCCTGGGAAAGGACACTTATAGGTTTTGAATATTATATGCTAAACTAAAAGGCTTTCTTGAAAATCTATACATATATTGATCATTCTGCATTTCCCCATTTCTCTTGTTTCATTTGGGGCAGATGGACTGCAATTACCCAGTTAGCTCACCAGGGAATGCTATTTGTTCCTGTGGGTTACACTTTTGGAGCTGTTATGTTCAAGATGGATTGGCGGTTCTCCATCTGGTGCTGGTGTTTATGCAGGTGATGGCTCAAGGAAGCCAAGTGAATTGGAGGTGGCACTTGCAGAACGTCAGGGCAAATACATGGCTACAGTAGTTAAGAAGCTTGCTCACGCTTCTTGATGATACTGTTTTCCAATCCTTGGAGTGCTTGTGGTTTTTTCCTGCTCATCTATTTGAATGCATTTGTTTGTAATTGGTCTTTCTCATATATGAGGGATTGTTTCCTTTTACACTAGCTGCAGTTTTGTTCATATATTGCCTCCCCCACCCCCAAATTTCAATATGTACATGATTTGACATTCTTCTACCTGATGAAATAATGTTGTGATTTTGTGACACGTCTCGTTTCTGCATAATTTTTCTTTTGTGACATTTAAGTGGAATTGGATTGATGTAAATACATTTTGCTTTCACCTCAGGTCATGTAAACTACTACCTGATTTTGTGATTCATTAACATCACAATCATATGGTTGGGCTTGGGCAAAGCAAATGTTCAATTTTTCAAAAATTTAAGCTTGTGACTTACAATTTTCTTTCCAAACTTTTTATGGAGACTCTTTAATTAATAAAATATTTTATCAACTTGAATTTATTTTAAACTTATGTTCTAATATTAGATTTTGGGGAAAAGTACTTTTTAAGGTAAACATTTTATGGGTAACAGATTTTCTGGTATTTAAAAATTATTAATTTTCTATATATTTATATGATTTATTTTATTTGAATAGGTTTGTCAATGTCGAAAATGACTTTTCATTTTCAAAACGCAAATTGATTTTCTGAAAAATGACTTAATTGTTCCTTTAATCATGAAAATATTTTCTATTGACTAATTTTTTTGATATATCAGACAACGAAAAACACAAAAAATGTTTCAATGAAAAATATTTTCTAACACAAAATATTTCAATGAAAAATGTTTTATGCGAAATAAATGGAATCTGAATATAAGTGGATGTCTTCAATTAATACTTTTATAGATTTTTTTATTGAATGACTTTTATATGGTTTATAGATTTTTTAATATTTTTTTTATAGAATTTATAAATTTATGAATAACTTTTAAAGACTTTTATTTTCAAAGTCTATAAAAGTCTTGAGAAATTTTTAGATATTTTATTCTAAAAAGTTATTCAAAGTCTATAAAAGTTTATTAATTTTAAAATTCAATTTTTCATAAAATTTATAATTAAATACACTAGGATTTTTATAGACATTCTTAAAATTTTTATTGAATAACTATTAACTTTTAAAGAGTTTTAAAAAGTCACTATTAAATACTCCATTATTTTTAAAATCTTTTAAAATCTATTAAATTCTTTTAATTCTCCTAATGTAATACATCCTATTAAATTAATCAATCAAATCAGGAATATTGAAAACTGTACTAGCATTTTTCTTATCAAGAATAAGGTATTGTATTTTTGAGAATGAAAAATAATGTCCGTGTTAAAGAGAGAATTTTAAATCAAAAGAACTCGATACAATTAATATCAAATTTCACGCATCCTAAAGCCTATATAAAACATCACATATCACTACCAAATTTGTAATGGAATAAACCTAGATTTTTATAGACTTTTTAAAAATTTTTAAAAATTTTTATTGAATACCTCTAAACTTTTACATACTCTTTAAAAGTCAATATTAAATACCCATGATTTTTAAAATCCATTAAATTCTTTAATTCTTATAATACAAGACACCCTACTAAATTAATCAATCGAATAAGGAATATTGAAAAGAGTGTTAGCATTTTTCTCATCAATAATAAGGTATTGTGTTTTTAAGAATGAAGAATAAGGTGCAGTATTAAAAGGAAAATTGTAGATCAAAAGAACGTGATACGATTAATATCGAATTTCAAAGATTCTAAAGCTTATATAAAACATCACATATCAGTATCAAATTTAATTTTTATTGTATATCTCTTAATTTTTAAAAAGTCTTTAAAAATCACTGTTAATTATCTCATTATTTTTAAAATCCTTTAAAATCTATTAAATTCTTTAATTTTTCTAATGTATATCCTTAAATTAATCAATCAAATAAGGAATATTAAAAAGAGTACTAGCATTTTTCTTATGAAGCTTAGTGTTTTCGAGAATAAAGAATTAAAGATACCATGTTAAAAGGGAAAATTCTAAATCATAAGAACTCGATGCGGTTAGTACTGAATTTCATGCATCCTAAAGCCTATATAAAACATCACGCATCACTGCCAAATTTGTAGTCGTCCACTTTCGCAGGAATATTGTTATTTCTCAGGGAAGTAGCCCAGACGTCATATTCTCTTTCCGATCCGTGCACCCATGGCTGACATACTCGCCTCTCTAAGGTATCTTATGGCTTCTCACTCGCCTCCTCTCCATGCCTTAGTCGTTCCTTCTGAAGATTATCATCAGGTTCTGTCCCCTCTCTTTCTCTATTTCATTTTTTTTGGCTTGTATTAGATTTTTAATTTAATTATGTTTTGTGTAGAGCGAATACGTCTCTGCTCGGGACAAGCGCCGGGAATTTGTCTCTGGATTCACTGGAAGCGCAGGTTACTCCATAGTACTAGCTGCTATAATGAATGCCAAAATTATAATCATCCAAGTAAAAGTTCTGTTCTGTTGATCACATTAACATTACAAAATAGCCTTGGAAAGTGTATTGAAATCAATCCATTTCATTGGCAAATGAATTTTCATGTTTGGAATAAAGGCTTGTTTGGCATTGTTATGGCCGAAAGCAATTTGCTGACCAAAAAAATATCTAATTAGTAGTAGATTTTTCATTATCAGTTTTAAAAGCCAAAAGCTGTTTTTGAAAAAAGCTCAAATTTGTAACTTTTGCAAATAGGTATTCAATTAGCTTGAGAATGTAGCTAAACTAAAACTTAGAAATGCTGACTTTCAACAAGCATAGCTTTTTGCAGTAGCTTTTACTATAAATTATTTAGCTTAGATCCCTTGTTAGTTTAGAATTCATTTGCAAATTCTATCAATTTCGGTAGAATTTGATTTACGTACAACCAAATTTATAGAATTCAAAATTTAGAATTCTTTGGTGAATTCTTGTGCATACCAAACATGACTAACGTAGATTTGTAAATGAACTCCATAATTTTTTTTTTTATGGAATTCATTTATATCAAACACACTCTTCTGTTATCACCTTGGCTAGATGTGTTCCTTTTTTTTTTTAATCATTTTTGCTTGAAATTTCATTTAGGTTTGGCACTTATTACAATGAACGAAGCCCGGCTGTGGACCGATGGACGCTATTTCTTGCAGGCAACACAGCAACTTAGTGATCAGTGGACACTCATGCGTATAGGAGAGGATCCTCCTGTGGATACATGGATGGCTGATGTATGAGAAGGACTTCATTTATTTATGTATTTGTTT